>PVKH010002556.1:0-26885 GCA_004027955.1 Chaetophractus vellerosus
TCGGCGCGTCGCCGCAACGGGGGGGGGGGGGGGAGATATGTAATAAAATAAATAAATCTTTAAAAATATATATATATTATGTTTTTATATAAGTACCTTGACCCAGGACTTGCTTCTCCATGGAGTAGCAGTGAAAAACAAAGAGAAGGTATCCACGTAACTGTTTGTATATTTAAAAACGCAGACTTCCATTGCCCTCCATTATCTTCCATGAGGCTAGCTGAGCTGAAAGGATCCTGATACAGAATATCAGGATTACAGAAGATGAATCTTCATGCTTAGTAGTAAGTGCTCTCTGTAGTAATTAGAATAATTGTATTATGCGGTCTTGCAAAGGCAAGGAAGGATTCTTTCTATTTCACTGTGTGTGGGGATGAGACCAGGCCAGGAGGCAAGGGAGATACACTTGGCCCTAGGCTGACAGTTGGAATGTCTGGATCCTGATCCTAGCTCAAATTCTAAGATCGACTAGGCTCACTTGTCCTGGAGCTTGAAACACGCCTGGATATCTTGTGGATAACCCACTTACTTTACAGAAGAGGAAACTGAGGTTCTGGGAGCAGAAGGATATTAGCCAAGGCCACAAGATTCCTTCTCATGAAAACAATTATTTTGAGAACAGGCTATTGGTCTACATGGCCTATTAGTAAAGGCGGTGGCCTGTTAGTGCAGGCAGTGCACTAGAACAACAATGTATGTGGCCACAGGCCATTTGCTCATCCACAGAGGTGTCTACCCAGGTGATGCCTGAGGTTTTTTCCAAGCTCTGGTACTCTGTGGGTCGTTGATGGGAAAGTTATCTTTTTATTCCAGGCACAGACTGAGTTCCAATCTGGTATGAGATATTTCAAAACCTGTAGTCTCTTGGGGAACTAGTCTGTGGGTGACTGGATATAGCTGCTCATCATTACCAGAAAAACAAATGAAAGTTTTGTGGAGTTTTTGGTCTCATATACAAATTAGTGGTGCCACCATCACAGTGTACAGCAAGCACTTTTAGTTCGCTTACAAAATTCCCTGCAACTTTAAAATTGGGACCACATCAAGAAAGGGAGCCTGTCCAGCTAACCAGAAAATAATGGGGTTTGTCCTTTCATCAGCCTTTAGCTTCTGCAAGGGCTGCTGGGACATAAGCACCCTCAGTTCAGGAGGACATGGTCTTAGGAAGTGTGTAAAATGATAGAGTTGTCTCAAACACTGCAGAGGCTATTTCACTCTTACAAGAAAGCATTACCACCATTAGGAGGTAGGGATCAGACATAGAAACGAAGATGATGGTAGTCTTCAACTCTCTGAAGGCCCATGTAGTGCAGGTCGGATTAGGTTTGTTCTGTGTGGTCTTAGTGGGCAGGGCCACAACCAATGGGAGGCGGTGATTGGGAGGCAGAGCTAGAATCAATGGAAGGAAGAACTTTAGGGCTAAGTCAGGCTTCCATGTTCCCCAGTGCCTATTTCTTGATGGGACACACAGAGAAGGTCATATCTAGTCTCCTGGGCCTCAAACTCAGACACTAATGGCAAGGCTCTGAGAGTTCCATGTTCCTCCTCTCCTAGACTGGCAAGGATAGTGAGAGCAAAACTGGTCTCACTCAAGTGTAGTGTTGGTGGACACAATTATCTGTAGAGGGGAGCAACTTGACCCTGTGTCATTATCGCCCTACTTAAATGTAGGCCACCAAAGAATCCTTGACTTCTCAATCTCCTTGCTCTCCACACCCAATCACCAAGTTTTATCAGTTCTACCCCTAAAATATCTCTTTCATCCATCCCCTTTTTTCTATTATTCTGCCACTACCCTGATACAGGCCTTCATTCTGCTTCCCTGCAGCTCTGACACAACTCCCTAGCTCATGACCTGCCTCCATCTCACCTCCCCTAGGCCATCCACCACACTCAGAGTGCCTACAAAACACAGCTCTAATTTTATTGCTCCCTTGCCCAGAACCTGTTAGGTTCATTCATTCATTGAACATAGACAGATTACCAAAAGTGTGTGCTCAGCATGGGAATAACATGCTAAACTAAGCAGGTATTGCACCAATCTCATGATGCTTACCGTCTGTTGCTCACTGAATTTTGTCTGGCATTCATGACCATCTACAAATAGCCCAGCCCATCATTCCAGTATTCTCACCTATCACCTCTTCTGTGGGCCACTGGTACCAAACCAGGTAACAGCCTGAAGGTGGCCCACACATTCCAGTCTCCCTGGATATGCTAATGTTGGCATTTCTACTTAATAAATCTGTCTCTCTTCCTTTTCTCACATATGTTTAAATCTTGACTATCTTTCAAGTCCCAGAGCTAATGCCACATTTTCCATGAAGGCTTGATTCTCTCTATGCCTCCTTGAAGCCAGGATGGGTATAAATCTCCTCAATAGTTTTTATTGTACCTGTCTCCTAAGGTTTCCACTTGTGATGTTCACATCTGTAGCACCTCCTAGGCCAGAGCTCTGGAAGGGCAGAGCCTGAGGATCCAGTCACCTGTGCTTTTTAGAATCCCTGTTCCAAATGGCATCCAAGGAAGCTCCTCATGAAGGCACAGTTCTCTAGGAGCAGGTGGAAAAGAAAATGTGGAGGTCTCTTCTAAACCTGGAGAAAGTAAAAGAAGACAGAATATGGTTCTTTCCTAAGAACTTACAATCTAATCCTTTTCACCAGTAATACACTTCCCCTATTGCTCTTGAAATTTAATACTACTCAAATGCACCTCCTCCACTAAGTCTTCCTGGATCCCTTTATTCCTAATCCAGTCTGCGTTGAATTACAGTCTAGATCTTTGTGCTCCAGTCTTAGACTACAAACTCTCTGAGGGAAGGACTCAGCACAGGAGCTTTCATATCATCAATCAATCTTTCAATGTTTTTGAATATTTGCACTAGTATAAAAATTAAAACCTTCCTAATTGTCAAATAATTTTCATTAGTAATATAGGTAAGAATGATAGGCAGATTGAATGTTGTAAAAAAATATGTAAAGTACACCAGAGATTCAAAAAGAATGAATTTGGCTGTCCTGTCTCTGGTCTAAAAGGGCTTAAGTACCAGAAAGAGCTATCGATTTATCATATTTTATTATACAAACATGAACGCAGTTATAGCAATAATAATAATATAAATAATGACAGCAAAAATATAATAGTTAACTTTTACCATGGGTCAGGCATTTTATTGAGACCACATATAAAGAATCTCAATTAATTTTTATAGCAACTCTATAAGGTAAATCCTATAAATGTCCCCACCTTATGGATAAAGAAACCAGCTCAGAGAGGTTAAGTGACTGGTTCATGGTTTCACAGATAGTAAACCATGGAGCAAGGTAACATTATACTTATATCATTTAGCAGGACTGTGGTCCCAGACCTCCATCCAGCCGTGGTAAATCAGAATTTCCAGGTGACAGACTGGAAATGTATGCTTTAACAAGAAATATAGGTGATTCTTGGGGTGAGGCGTTTGGGCTACACTGGGACAGGGGAAGGACTTGGAACATGACCAAGAATCAGACACCTGGGTTACTTTTATTTTTTTATTATTTAATCTTTTATAAAAATGAGATATATATCACATACCATAATTTTAAAATGTACAACTCATTGGTTTTTAGAATATTCACAAAATTGTGCAACCATCACCGCTTTCAAATTCCAGAATATTTTCATCACTCCAAAAAGAAACATAGTACCCATTAACAGTCATGCCTCCTTCCCCCAGTCCCTGGCAACCACTAATCTACTTTCTGTCTCTATGGATTTGCCTATGCTGGCCATTTTATATACATGGAATCATACAATATGTGGTCTTTAATGTCTGGCTTCTTTCACTTACTATAATGTTTTCAAGGTCTGTCAATATTGTAGCATATATTAGTACTTTATTCCTTTATCCATTCATCAGTTGATGGACATTTAAGTTGTTTCCAATTTTTGGCTATTATAAATAATGCTGCTGGGAACATTGATGTACAATTTTTGTGTAAACATATGTTTTCAGATCACTTGGGTATACAGCTTGGAGTGGAATTGCGGTGTCACATGACAACACTATGATTAACCTTTTGAGGAAATGCCAAAGGATTTTCCACAAAAGTTACAACATTTTACATTTCCACCTGCAATGCACTCTTGTCGAAAATCAACTGACCATAGATACATGGGTTTATTTCTGGACTCTCAATTCTATTTCATTGGTCTACATGTCTATCCTTATGCCAGTATCACAATGTCTTGATTACTTACTGTAGCTTTGTAGTAAATTTTAAAATTGGGAAGGGCAAGTCTTCCAACTCTGCTACTCCTTTTCAAGATTAGTTTGACTGTTAGGGGACCCTTGTATTTCCATATAAATTTTAGGATCAGCTTATCCATTTCTGCATCAAAAAAAAATCCAGTTGGAATTTTGATAGGGATTGCATTGAATCTGAAAATCAGTTTGGGAAGTATTACCATTTAAAAAAATATTAAGTCTTCCAATCCATGAATACAAGATGTCTTTCATTTATTTAGCTCTTCTTTAATTTTTTTAAATACTGTTTTGTAGTTTTCAGAGTGTAAGTTTTACAGTTCTTTTGTTAAATTTATTTCTAAGTATTTTATTCTTTTTGATGCTATTGTAAGTGGAATTGTTTTCTTAATCGCATTTTCTGATAATTCATTGCTAGTGTAGAGAAATACAATTGATTTTTATATAGATCTTCTACCCTACAGCCTTGTTGAAATTGTTTATTGCCTCTAGTAAAATTTTTGTAGATTCTTTAATATTTTCTATATATAAGATTATGTCATCTGCAAATAGATATAGTTTTGATTTTTCCTTCTCAATATGGATGCTTTTTATTTCTTTTGATTGCCTCACTGCCCTGGCTAGAACCCCCAGTACAATGGTGAATAAAAGCAGCAGGAGTGGACATCCTTGTCTTATTCCTGATTTTATGGGGAAACATTTCAGTCTCTCACCATCAATTATGATGTTAGCTGTGATTTTTTTGTAGTATCCTTTAACAGGTTAAGGAAGTTTTCTATTCCTAGCTTGCTGAGTGTTCTTATCAAGAAAGGGTGTTGGATTTTGTCAAAAGCTTTTTCCACATCTATTAAGATGATCATTTTCCCTTTATTATATTAATATAGTATATTACATTGATTGATAATCATTTGTTGAACCAACCTTACATTTCTAGAATACATCTCATTGGGTCATGATGTATAATTCATTTTATATACTGCTGGGTTTTTGCTAGTATTTTGTTGATTTTTGCATCTATATTCATAGAAGATATTGATCAGTAGTTGTTTTCCTTGTGATGTCTTTGTCTAGTTTTGGTATCAAGGTATTTTGGCCTCAGAGAATGAGTTGGGAAGCAGTTCCTCCACTTTGATTTTTTGGAAGAATTTGTGAACGGTTGTTGTTAATTCTTATTTTTACACTTGGTAGAATTCACCAATGAAACAATCTAGTTCTGAACTTTTCTTTGTGGGACTGAGTTTCTGTCTCTGCCTGATAGGGGAGGGATTGAATAGCTTCATCCTGATGTGGTAAACAGTTTTAAAATTATTGCTACTTCTAAACAAACTCAGGTTTAGGAATTGTCCCCAGCCTGAAAAGGGCCTGAGGAATAATTTGATTCAAATCCTTCTGAGGCAGAGTATATTTTTCAAAAATGGCTGAAATAATATTTCTGGTCTCACATGCGCTTCCAGAACCTTATCATTCTCCATCAGAGGTGGAGTCTATGCCCCATCCCCTTGAACCTGGGTGTGCCTTTGTGACTGCCTTGACTAGGATGATACAGGCATTTTACTGTATTAGTAACACTATGTGACTTCTGAGGCCAGGTCATAAAAAGCAATATAAGGGGCTGGCTATATAGCCCAGTTGGTAGGGTGCCGGTTTACCACATGGGAGGCCCTGGGTTTGGTCCCCGGGCCTCCTCCAGTGGGTGGACCGCCTTGATAAGGCAAGCCAACGCGGCAGGGCAAGCCAACGTGGGCGGGGCACGCCACCACGGGTGGGGCATGCTGCCGTGGGCGGGCAAAAAGGCAAGCCCCCACGGGCAAAAAGGCAAGCCCCCACGGGCAAAGGCAAGCCCCCGTGAGCAAGGGCGAGCCCCCAAGAGCAGGCAGGCCACCACCGTCAGGTGAGCTGACTCGGCAGGTCACCCCAGCAGGGGGAGACAAGCAGACACAGAGGAACGCAGAGAAAAATGAGCACAGCAAGAACAAGCAAAAGGGGGGAGGTGTATAATAAATAAAAAATGTCTTTTAAAAAAAAAGCAATATAACTTCCACCTAGCTCTTTCTCATAGGTCATTTGTACTTGGAACTCAGCCACCATGCTGTGAGGAAATCCAGGCCACCTGGAGAGGAGTCGAGGTTCCTAGTCCTCAGACCTGGCTGGGATCTCAGCCAACAGCCAGCACCAACTTGCCAGCTGTCTTGAAAATGAATCCTCTAGCCTTCAATTGAGCCACCCCAGCTGATAGTACATGGAGCAGACATGAGCCTTTCCCGCTGAACCCAGTCCAAATGGCAGAGCTGGGGGGGATAAATAGCGGATTTTTATTGTTTGAAGCCACTATGTTTTAGGGTGGCTTTTTATACAGCAATAGAAAACCAGAACACTTTCATATCACAGATGAGGAAATTGTTTCAGAGAGATGATGGTTCCTAATTATTCCATAGCATTTATCGGTGTTCAGAAAGATAAATAATCCAAACTCTCTAGTTAGGCAAATATCCCGAATCTTTTTATAATGATATTGATAATTTCTTAACTATTTATTCTTTTGAATAGATTCATTTTGACTTGCAATTTAATATCTAAGTTTAGAAAGCTTGGAGATTTCAAGTTGGGTGTGTTACTTGGGCACAGTATTCCAGACTGGTGGAAGTAAAAGATATAGATAATCTTAATATTAACCAGGAAATACTGACTCAGGGACAGTCCCTAGAGGAACACAGATTTTTTAAAACATTTCATCACATTTTCGCTTCATTAAGAGTGGAGATTAATAATGGCCCCGGATTGAGGGAAAAGAATTGGGCCAGAGAAATAAAGCTGTGCTTCCCTTAGTTTTGAGAGCTCCCAGGGTTGCATGGTATAGGTAAAGTGGGTACAGCCCTCCACAGCCTCCTATTTTAGGCAATTTAGGATTTATACTGAGCCTGCATTTATACTTTAGCTCATTCACCACTCCATCTTCACCCTTGCAAACACCACAGCCCCACCCGCTGAAATGGAACGGCTTCAGCGTTAGGAGATAAGCATTTTGATACTCGGCTCACTGGCTCACTTGCTCTGCAACCTTAAGCAAGTCACGGACAGCTCAGAGCCTCAGTTTATTCCTCTCTGAAATGGAAATAATAATCCATCTCCCCAAGGCTTGTTGTAAGATCCCTAAAGATATAATATGAATGCATTCGGTTATGTGTGCAATGTTGTAAGTAAAATTTTGGCTGACCTTATATATGTGTGAAATAAACAAGGAGAGCTAGAAAAAAAAAAAAAGAGTGGAGATTATTAGACCTTCACATAGGTAACAAACCTCTAAGAAAAGTAAATGATGAAAGCCTATTGCTCTTAAGAGATTAGAGTTAAGCCAAATTCAACTAATTTTATCTATAACAGTTTTGCTGTTGATCTGCAACCAACCAAGGAATCTTGAATTCTAGGCTTAACTCTTCTTAGATGACCTGGAGATTTTAGAAATGTTACTTAAACTCACCAGGCCTGTTTCCACATTTGTAGGACAAGGGAATTCGACCTGCATGTAAAGTATCTTCCTCTTGAAAATAAAAATAAACAAAAATTCCCCATCTGCTTTGCCTGCCTCACGCGGTGGTTGTGTAGGGACAATGTATAAGGAAGCACTCAGCACAACTCAAGGGAGGGTCACCTGACGTCCTTACCCACTACAGGACCCAGAGCCAGGTCTGCCCAGCAGCAGCACCAACAGTGCAATGCAAGTGAAGGAGTCCCCCGGCTAGGAAGGCAGATGGTAGAAGGAAGATCAGAGGCCACCATCTCTCTGATCTTCCTGAAAGCATGGTGGTCTGGGGATACTGCTCATGTTAATCAGCTTTTCCCTGTGTGGAATTTAGTCCAATGCTGCCTGAGATCTCAAGCCATTTGCTACCTTAATGAAAGCCCAGATAACTGCAACCAGATTGTTTCTTAAGAAGCAAATTACAATTAGATCATACTTGAGGGTTTTTTTTTTTAAAGAACAACTTCCAGAATATGTTCAAGGCACAGTCTGAATTTAGCCCAATACCAGGTTTCAATTTGTCCACCTGCGAAATGAAAGGATTTAACAAGATGATGTGATAGACACATAAATGAATGAGCAAAGTTCTGTCCCAATAAAACTTTATGTACATATGAAAAAAAAGATGGTATGTTGGGCCCTCTGGGCACTACACTTATTAGCTTATAATTTTGTATATGTTTACACACACCATCCCTATCCACAACAGATTACTGTATTGCTCTAATATTACTGCATTCTTGAAACACTTGAACAATACTACTCTAATAATACTCGTCCGAATTATTCAAAGAACCTCTTGCCT
Source organism: Chaetophractus vellerosus (assembly GCA_004027955.1). Classification (NCBI taxonomy): domain Eukaryota; kingdom Metazoa; phylum Chordata; class Mammalia; order Cingulata; family Chlamyphoridae; genus Chaetophractus; species Chaetophractus vellerosus. Next base: position 8,572 of record PVKH010002556.1, read on the forward strand.
CAAAAGTATTTTATAACAAAATGCAGATTGTTGTAGGAGGTGGGTAAAGGGAGTATAGGTCATTATTCCTTCCTAAAGCCAAATGGTGTCAGTTGTTCACTTTCGTATTAGATTTGGACACGGAATTTTTTTCACAACATAAAAATGTGCTTTAGGAAAGGTCTGATGGGTAACATAGAATTTTCATTAAGAAAAAAGTTAGCTTATTTTTCTTTAAATTTTTAAGAAGGCATAGAGATGAAAGTGTCTTGGACTACAGTTAGAATTCTTTAAGTGCCTTGGATGTTATTTAGTCCAACTGTCTACTTTTTGAGATGAGGTCCAGAGAAAGAAAGTAAGGCCATCACTGATGATTGCTCCCTAGTATCCATTTCATGCCCCCTCTTTAGTAACGGAGTTCTGGGTAAAGTGCTCTGCTGAAACTTTACATTTCTTAGCTTCCATTGCAGATAGAAGCCACCATTAGGGTTTAAAAAGTCATTGCTGCTATGAACATCAGTGTACACATATCTATTCAAGTCCCTGCTTTCCATTTGTTTGGGTATATATTTAGAAGTGAGATTGCTGGGTCCTATGATATTTCTAAACTTAACTTTCTGAGGAACTGCCAAACTGCCTTCCACAGCTGTTGCATGATTTTACATTCTCACCAACAATGAACGCATGTTCCTAGTTCTCCCCATCCTCTCCAACACTTGTGATTTTCTGTTGTTTTTTTTAATAGTAGCCATTCTCATAGGCATGGAATGGTATCTCATTGTGGTTTTGATTTGCATTTCACTAATGGTTAATGATATTGAATATCTTTTCATGTGATTTTTTGGCCATTTGTCTATATTCTTTGGAGAAATGTCTATTCAAGTCTTTTGCCAATTTTTAAATAGGGTTGTTTGTCTTTTTGTAGGATTTCTTTATACAGTCTGAATTCAAACTGTTTTAATTTCCTGGGCTATTCAAGCAGATATCACAAAATGGATCAAGTTAAACAATGGGAATTTAAGGGCTCAAAGTTTTTAGGTTAGGAAAAAAGCCCAAATCAAGGCATCATCTAGGTAATGCTTTGTCCCTGAAAACTGTGGCATTCTGGGGACTGGCTGCTGGCAATCCTTGGTCCTTAGCTTACCACATGGTGGTTTCTCATGGTCTCTCCCTTTTCTTCTGTGTTCCATTGATGTTCAGCTTCTGGCTGCTCTCTCTGGCTTTCTTTCTCTCTGAATTTTATTCCACTTATAAAGGACTCTGAAAATAGGAATAAGACCCATCCTGATTGAGCTGGGAACACCTTAATTGAAGTTAACATCATCAAAAGGTCCTACTTTTAATGGGTTCACACCCACAGGAATGGATTAGATTTAAGAACATGTTTTTCTAGGGTACATACAGCTTCAAACCACAGCAAAATCCTTATCAGATATGTGGTTTCCAAATATTTTCTTCCATTCTACAGATTACCTTTTTATTTTCATAATGAAGTCTTTTGGTGCACAAACGGTTTTTTTTTATTTTTAGGAATCCCACTTATCTATTTCTTCTTTTGTTGCTTGTGCTTTTGGTGTAAAGTCTAAGAAACCATTGTCTAATTCAAGGTCCTGAAGGTGCTTCCCTGTTTTCTTCGAGGAGTTTTATAGCTTGGGCTCTTATATTTAGGTCTTTGATCCATTTTGAATTCATTATTGTATATAGTGTGAGGTATAGTCCACCTTCATTCTTTTGCATATAGATTTCCAGTTTCCCAGCCCTGTTTGTTGAAGAGACTATTCTTTTCCAATTGAGTGGTATTTGTCTCTTTGTCAAAAATTAGATGGCCCTAGATGTGAGGGTTGATTTATGAACTCTCAATTTTATTCCATTGGTCTATAGTTCTGTCCTTGTGCCAGTTCCACGCTGTTTTGACTTTGGTGGCTTTCTAATAAGGTTTAAAATTGGGATGTATGAGTCTTCTTTATTTTTCTTTTTCAAGGCATCTTTAGCTACTAGTCACAATTGCCAAAAGATGGAAGCAACTCAAGTGACCATCAACAGATGAATGGATAAACAAAATGTGATATATATACACCCAATGGAATATTATTCGGCCCTGAAAAGGGAAGAAGTTCTGACACAGGCAACAACATTGATGAACCTTGAAGACATCATGGTGAGTGAAATAAGCCAGATGCGAAAGGACAAATATTGTATGATCTCGTTGATATGAAATAATTAGAATAAGCAAATTCATAGAGTCAGAAATTAGACTATAGGTTATTAGGGGTTGGGGTGGGAGTATGTAATGAGGAGTTAATGTTTAATTGGTATAGAATTTCTGTTTGGGGTAATGGAAAAGTTTTGGTAGTGGATGGTGATGATGGTAGCACAACATTGTGAATATAATTAACAGCACTGAATTATATATCGGAATGTGGTTAAAACAGGAAATTTTAGGTTTTATATATGTTATTAGAATAAAAATAAAAAGTAATTGTAGGACTGTACAATGCAAAGAGTAAACCCTAATGTTAAACTATGGTCTCTAGTTAATAGTGCAAATATAATAATATCTCATCAGTTGTAACAAAGGTACCACATTAATGTGAAATGTTAATAATGGAGGTGGGTACATGGGTACTATGCATTTTCTGCATGATTTTCTGTAATCCTACAACTTCTCTAATTTAAAAAATTCCAGTGGGAAATCAGAGTGCTGAGTGATGCAACGAGGGATTATAAATAAGACCCCTTTAGCAACAACAGAAACTTCCCAGAGCAACAAAGACAATGCACATACTTGGTCTCTGCGCTCAGTCCTCACCTGTGAAACTCCCCAATTAGTTCCTAACTGACTTCTGTCCCATTAAAGTCCTGCCCAGCTTTACCCTTGGCATTTTCTTCGTTATCAGCCCTGCTCCTGCCCTCCAGGTTTGTTTTTTGATCTGATGCCTTCAGTAGAATCTATGCTGTCTCAGGACTCTGGCTCAGTCTATCCTTTTTGATCTTTTCACCTTTTTTAGATGTCTCTAGGATCACCTCTCTTAGATCCAGCCTCTGTAGGGGTACAAGTGCCCACAGCCTCCCAGGGTGAAAATGGGAGGAAAGAAAAAGTAAGGATGGAGCAGAGTTCAGTGTACTTCCTTGTAATGATTTCTTTTAGATTTATGACACTATTGGAACTTTCAATCTAGTATTGTCTGCTAGAATTGTCTACCATTAAGAGCCTGCTTGAGGCAATATATATTTGAAAATGAAAAAAAATGTGGGGATTGGTAAGCATTCACTCCCAGATTCTCTAAAATTTGTCCCTGTATCAAATCAGGCTAACAGAAAGCTATATTTTAGGCATATATTATTTTGACATCCCATAGAAAAAATTTCGCAAAAATACGATTTAATAACGAGTTATTACAAAATAATAAAAATAGGTAAAAAACTCACAATTAGACCTCTAAATAAATGAAAAGCATTCAACCTCTTTCCTTCCATCTCCTTTCTAAGAGAATTTTTCTGGTATCAGGAATCCAGCCATGCCCAAAACCAATATATTCCTAAATTTTTCTATTACAACAATAAATTCCTTTTTTTGTTTAAACTAGTTTGATTGGGTTTCTGACACTTTCAGCCCAAAGAGCTCTAACCAATACAGAAAATATCATGGATAGGCCCAAAGATTTATTTACAAGGATATCCATCAGCATAATTGAAAAAAAAAAAACAGATTCAGCAATAGTACACTGTTAAATTATTGTACATCCATTAAATGGTAAAATGAAAAATTAATTGTAGAAGAATTATTAATGACATGAGAAAACATTCCTAATATATTTCTCTTTAAAATGTAAATTCAAAAGATGTATTCAACAAACCATTATTATACATGCTATATAGTCTGTGTATATAAAAACACTATATCATTTTTATAGTCCATTTATGTATATAAAAACACTATATAGATTTTTTATAGTTATAGAACACTCTATATCAAAATGTTAACAGTGTTTGTCTCTGGGCACTGGCAAGAAAAGTTATTTTCTCCTTTTTGTGATCAGTATATGCATTACAATTAACATGTATTACTTTTGTTATGAGAAAATGTTTTGTGAAAAATTATGATCTTAACTTTTAACCCAGAAATTAGTGTAAGAAATGGTCACATCTTTTGTAAAATTATTATTTTAAACATTGTAGTTCAATGATACCTATATCAGGGTGTACATTAGAAATATTTTCTCTCTTTTGACAAATTGACATGCTTCTCTTTATCAATTAATGAAAGCTATCTAACACATCATGCATTTCTTTTTGCAGGACTGACAAGAAACTTGGAGTTACATTTAGTGCTAAATGACAGTAACTGTTTCTGGTAAATAGCAATAAATCCCATGGCTTTGCCATCTAGCCTGCTGACTTCCAAATCTCTATTTCCATATCCACCCTCTCTCCTAAATTTCTAACTACTTAAAATGACATACAAGACTTTCCAATCTGGTAACAACCAAACCCCCTTGCCTCATCTCACCACTCACACATGCAACCCTCCTTGCTGGTCACAAAGATTTTCTTGTCATTTCCCAACATACCTTGTACTTAAGCCTCTGAGCACTTTTTCTTTTTTAATAAATAGTTTTATTGAGGTATAATCTACTTTCAATAAAATTCAGTTACACTCAGCATACCCTGAGAGCTTTGGGACATAATGTTATTTCCCTCCCTTTCCACTTAGTGAACACCTATTCTTCTTCAAGAGCCAGACATATGTCACCTCCCCTGTGAAACCACGCCTGGCAAACCTAGACAGACTTAATTTTTCTATTCTTCTATAGGAGTTCATATTTGCCTCTGTTATAGCACTTAGCATATTACAGTATAATTATTTGTTCATGTTTATGTCTAACTCACTAGGACGTGAGCTCCTGATGGCAGGGTATGAGTCTAGGACATTTCCATTACATTACACTGTCTTCCAAAAACACTAATCGTTGCCCAGAAGTAGTCAAGCTGCCTGGAGGAAGCTGCTCATCCCCAGCACTGACTAGTATAGGGGCCAATATAACTGTGGGAGCTCTACAACGAACCAACCAAACCTTCTGCCTGGCTTTGACAAAATGCCTAAACAATGATGCACACTGCCCGTGAACTCTAATTCCAGGCACAGGGATTGTAACAGTTTTAGACTTCAGGAAAGTGTATGGGTGAAAGCCCGATATAGAAGAGCCACTAAGGAATATCAACAGTATCAACAGTATACCACAGTTCATCAGTTCTAAGGTACCATCAGATAGAAGACACATCCCAGTCTCAGAGGTAAAAAAGATGTGCTTCTTAGAATCAGTGAAGTATAGTAAGTTACTTACTGCATGCCTTATGGAAAAGCAAGGGAAGAAGGCAGAATAGGAGAGAGTACAGAAGACCCTAAACTCTGAAAAGGTTACATAGCGCCCACCATACCACCATCCCTTCCCTGAGAACTTCAAAATTTAAAAAACTAAAAACACTAAACTGTAAACTAAATATAAAGAGGTTTGACAAAGTTCTGATTTTTTCCTATGAAGACTGCTTTCATATATATTTTTTGGAAAATACCTGGTTTCAATTTTTTTCCAAATAAAAGTAATGTTGGTGTGTGGCCTTGCTTTGCTACTCCCTTGAGAGTGGAGGAAGAGAAGAATGTGGGCTGTAGCTCCATCCACTCCATGTAGAGCAGCACCACTGAGCTTCATGTCATGACCAAACAGCCGTGGGTTATTAGCATGGAGCACCGACATCTGCCTCAATTCCCTACATCTGCTTTGTGTATGCTTCCATTACTTCATTTATAGAAACACATGATCACCTGGGTCAGTGGGTCTCAAACTTGAGCACCCATCAGAATCACTAGGAGGGCATGTGAAAAGACAGTTTCTGATTCAGTAGAATTTGCATTTCTAACAAGTTCCCAGGTGATACTGATGCTGGTAGTTCAGAGGCCACACTTTTAGAACTGATGACTGTATGTAATGTACTAATTTAATGGAGAAGAAACTAGAGCACCAAGAAGGGAAGGAGCTTGCTGAGGATCACACATTAAGCTTCTGGCAAAGCCAGGCCTGGACCCAAGTCCCCTGTCCTCATTACGATATACCATGTGGCCTCCTCTTAGATAGCCTCATTAGTTGCCAACCCAGAGAGAAGCCATAAAGGGTGTGATAACCACATTGTATCTATAAAATTTAAATTTTATATTTAATATTAGATAGAGTTGATAAAAATCAAATGATACTCCTTAGGTCATTAGGGTTATTAATGAAACAAACCCATCTAATCTAAGCTATTATTTCTGTTTGCTTTTAAAGCTGGATTTCTCCTTCCTTTTCCTTTCCTTTCTCTGTCCTTTTTCTCTCTGTCTACATTCTTCAGAGCAATTTGCAGTAAGATTTCCCCAAAGGCTATTATGTTTACAAGTTCTCTTTTGTCCAGAGTCCAAGTATCTCCTTCACATTTTCCAGTAAAACTCCATCTTGCTGCTGACCCATCCATTATTGCAGAAGCAGAAGGAAGACAACTAGGACTGGAAGTATTGGTGCACATAGCCTTGCAACATAAAAAGCACTACAAAAACCTTTCTGTGAAAACCCAAATTCACAGCAATTACATGAAAAGACATACATAACAAAAGGCATTTTAGTCTGAAAATATTTTCATATAACAAAGATTTCCTTAAATGTCAACTATGTGCAAGGGAGCTTGCCTCATTAGTTACTGATGTCTACCATTATGGAGCTTTCCTTTTTTTCCTGACCCTTATCCTCTCTTTAACTGCGCCATTATACATTATGGTCCTTTCCTGAGCACCTAATACAAGTCCTATACATTTTTTTAAAGGAGGTACCGGGGATTGAACCCAGGACCTCATACATAGGAAGCAGGTCCTCAAACCAGTGAGTTACATCCGCTTCCCCCTATATATATATTTTTAGGTGCTTAATAAATGTCTGTTGAATTGAACTGAACTTAAGCCTGATTGGGCCCTCCTGGTAACTCTTAGGGACCTCCCATTCTTACATCACTTTCTAGACAGAACAGGCTATATATTTTCCAAACTAAAATCTGGCAACTTTATCTTAGTATCTAAGTATTTACCTTCCTCTACCTCATATCTCCAAACTAAAGAGATTAAGAGTAACCCGCTTTGGGGGAACACATGATGAAATAACACTGAGCTGTTTAAAATGAAAGCCCAACAATGACTGGAGATGAAATGAGAGGACTTTAAGACTTAAGACTCTCATGGACAGTGATGTGGGAAGATGCTAGAGATATAAAGAGTAAAAAATAAAACTTTGTCAGGAGAGCTATTATTTCAGAAATTTCAGAAGAAGGTAGAAAACAAGAGAGGAAAACTTAAGAACAGAGGCAGAAAGAGGAATCTTGGGCATTTGACCTGGCCCTTGAGCCAGGAAGGAGAAAGACCAGAAGAAGGAAATTCTGTAACTAGGGAAATTGAGGGAAAAGGATTAGGTTTGGAATTCAGGGGCCCTTGACGACTGCAGTTTGAAATTGGAGTTGAAAGAGTGGATATTGAAGGACTTTGCTTCTTCAGAACTATGGGATCTGAAAGAAACAACTCTGGGTAAATACAGGAAAAACTGAAGGAAAAAAACCTGGATTAAGAAAGAAATAGCCCGTTCAAAAGTGGCCTGGAAGGTAAAACTATAAATGACTATAAAAGCCCAATTATGTGTGAATCTCTGTTGAAGAGAAAGAAGACAAACCTACAGTCACCTCTCTGCATAAGGTTTTGTTGTTGTTATTGTTTTTTAGGAGGTACCAGGGATTGAACATGGGACCTCACACATGCAAAGCAGGTGCTCAACCACTGAGCTACACCCACTCCCCTGCATATGGTTTTACTCTCAAGATCTTCACATTATTCAGCAAAGCAATATCTCTACTCTAAGCCAGTGATTCTCAAGCTTCCAAGTACACACAAATCCTCCAGGGAACTTGTTAAAACACAGATTTCAGGGTGCCATCCCTCAGAGAGTCCGATTCAGTAGTTCTAGGGTGAGGCTCTTAATTGCATTTCTGACAAACTCCCAGGTGACGCTAATGCTGCTGATCTGCAGACCACACTATGAGCAGCACTGCTCACACACCAGCCGAGTGAGGAGGTACATTCTGGGCACAGAGGGGCAAAGCTGTGGATGCAAGAAAGTGTTCTCTTTGGAGGAGACTGTCCTCTCTTAGTCCTTGAGACAGCTGCATGGTGGAAACCTGATGGTCCCTCATGTAGTTGAAGACTACATACCAGTTCTCTCTTCTCCATGCTTTATACCTGCAGTTTCTTCAGCTTCTTATATATTTTCTCTAGGAAATATATACTATTTTGTTCCATGGATCCCTTTGCCAGTCAAGTGAAAACCACAGACCCCTTACTAAGTCCATACTATATTGTGTGTTATTTAATAAATATATCACACCCGCACCAACATGTCCCCAAAAGAATAATGTGTTTTTGAATTTCAATTCAAGCTCATGGGCCCCTTGTTAAGAACCCCTGTTCTAGGTCCTTCACTGCCAACTCTGAAAGCAATTTAAACCAATCAACAGGCCCCTGGCATGGGTCAATGGCCAGCAGACCACCCAGGGTTCAGTAGAGAGAGCCCAAGGTTGGCTTCTTTTATCCATGTTGATGTCCGGGATCAGCAAATGGGGAGCACTCCTGGGAGTTGCACTTCCTAAGCTTGCTGAAGCAAGCAATATACAGGACTTTCCTCAAATGACTTCTCAGCAGGGAGCTCTCTGCCTGCAATTCATCTAACAAGCTTCAGCAAAATCAGAGATTTGAATGTAAAACCGTTAGTTTTAGAGATGGAACCAACCTTCTATCTCCTTTAGGACCTGTCCCTGAGGACCAGTCTAAGAAAAGCAATTACAGTGCAAGAACTGAGTCTCTTCACACATGGGATTTAGAGACTTCATATAGTTTGAAGGGCTTTTCATCTTTCAATCTGCTACCTCCTCCAAATCACAATTTGCTTAATACGCAGCTGTTTTAAGCTGTGAAAGGAAATAACTAAATTCAGGTAAGATATCTACGTTCAGACCTGGAATACCTGGCCAAAGCTGCTGTCTCATTCTGAGAACATATGAAGGAATTTTCTCAAGATGGAGTGAGCTATTTTAATCCTCGGTGGTATTTTAATTCTTTCCTGAAGTGTCACTGTAAGAGTGGTGTATGCTGAAGAAGACCCACAGGAGCAAAGATGATTGAAAGAGAGGTGCATGATTCATGAGAGGAAAACGGTTTGTGTTCAGAAGTCAAGTCAAGCTAATTCAATGGTAGGGACATTGAGTAGCTCTCTGGGCAAGACAGTGTATTGGTAGGGTTGGGAGCAACAAGACATCAAAAATTAATTTAAAAAACAGTTCCAGATCCTTTGTCTCATTTTATTTTCATAATAACCTTACACAGTAGGCACAGCAGTAATTAATATTGTTGTTCTATAGATAAGGAAACTGAGATTTGACAGTTAAATTAGATGACCAAGCCTAGCTGTTGGCCTTCATTGCTTAGATTCTATTACCAGCTTTTATGATCAAGTATGTGATAACTATAACATTTGAATTAGGTTTCATCAAGAAGAAACACCCTCTATCTGAAACCTCTAGGGAATAAAAAGCTCCAAGACATTTAACATCACCTAAAATATGGCACAACTTAATGCTCTATGTTGGGTATTCTTCATTTTTTTCCCTTTTAACCTCCCGCTATATATATTTATGCCCATTTTTCCTACTATCCGGTGCACTGAGAGGCCTGCCCCTATAACTGCATCACTCAGTCTCCTTGTCATTTGAGTTTGGCCAATGAAAGGAACCAGCAGGAGATCAAAGTTGACAATAGAGATAGAAGTATTTCTACACTCTACATTTCAGGCTCCCTTTTTGTTCCTCCTAGACCACAGCATCTGCTGGGCATTCCCTTCTCCACAGCTCCAGCTCTTACTGGAAATAGATAATATTTCCTCCCCTGACCCCTGAGGGGTGTTAACAGCTTCCCACTCTTGCTAATCTCTAGGTGCTTCACCATCCCTTGTTGGCTCTTTAACCCTACCTACACCTCTGCAAGTGGTCCCTTCATTAAAGTCTCTTGAAGCACTTCAGTTAGATTCTGTTTCCCTCTGGGACCCTGACCCAAACACACCTCTCTTCCACATAGCCCCAGTCTGTGAAAATAAATCTAATGCCCAGAGGAACACTGAGCCTAAAACTTCCACACTCACAAATTCATTGATTTTTCCCCCCTTTTAACAATTAATGTTTGTTTGTTCAGTGCTTATTTGCCACAATCTTGGGCCCTTTTTTTGTCCCTGGCTAGAACTTCTGTGATGGTCTCCTAAGTAGGCTCCCCATCTCTAGAGCCTCTCATCTCCAATCAATTCATCCATACCAGCTACTGAATTAAATTTCCAGGTGTGCAATTCTGATCATATCGTTTCTGCAATGGCTCCCAAGAGCCTACAAAATAAAGTTCAAACTCCTTAGCCTGGCATGCAGGGATCTCACCTCCAAGCCCAACCTAGTCTAGGACAGAGTACGTCTCAGCAAATAGGCAATGGATGAATGAATGGATGAATGGATTTAATGTAATAGCTCCTCAGCAGCTAACACAGTATCTACCTTGCAGTTAGACTTAAAAATGAATGAGCTACTGGGAACCAGCTGTAGCTCAATTGGTAGGGCTCCGGTTTACCACATGGGAGGCCCGGGTTCAGTTCCCAGGGCCTCCTCGGGAACAGGCAGACCGCCTCAAGAAGGCAAGCCGCTGCAGGCAGGGCAAGCCCCTGTGGGCAGGGCAAGCCGCCCCGAGCAGGCAGGCCGCCGCAAGGTGAGCTGACTCAGCGGGTCGCCGCAGCGGGGGGAGACAAGCAGATACAGAAGAACGCAAAAAAAATGAACACAGCAAGAACAAGCAGAAAGGGGGGGGATATATAATAAATTAAAATAAATAAATAAATATATAAATCTTTTTAAAAAAATGAATGAGCTACTAAACAAGCTGTGTAATGTATGCTAAATGTCATACATGAGATGCGGTATACAAACACTTCTGCATCTTTGCCTATTTTGTATAAGAATATGAATATATAAATATATATTATTTTTTCATGCCATTTTTTAAAAAGGTCTCTCTTAGGAGAAAGTGGTACCACACACATATAAAAGTTTTTTTTTAAAAAAATGTATATACTAAAGCTGAGCAAAGGCCTGGAAGAGGTTTCTGGAGGACAACTGGATGCGTGCAGCTTTGAAATATCCCACTTCTTTCTCATTTCCTATCAGTCAGCCCCATCCTTTCCTTGTATCCAATTTTGGTTAATGAGGCTACTGCAATGTATTTATTTTGGGATGATTGAATTTAGAAAGACATTCATCTAACACACAATTGCTGCCATAAGCTGAATGGCTGAATCATAACAGGGATGATGGCATTAATCCGAGGACAGCTGTTTCTTATCATTTCTAACACTCAAAAAAGCTCAGGCCAGCAGGAGTTTCTGCCTCAGTTGCAAGATGGGACTGACAGGATCTGAAGCAGAAATGCTTCTGGACAGGTGGAAGAAGATAGGGAGAAAGGAAAAGTGCCCTGTGAAAGACTGAACTTTTGGTTTTTAGAACTCTGTCTCCTTCTGACCACTTGGGATGCTCAAGAAATTCAATTATAAGGAGTTAATTTGATAATAAGAATAGCAGAAGCATCTATGTGGATAATTAACTTTTAAGAAGAATTTATATGTCTGTTTTTATTAGCTGCAGTTATAAAAGAACAATGATAATTCTGGCTCACATTTGCATGGTATGTTACAGTTTACAAAGTGCTTTCTGCATTCACCATCTCAGGTGAACGATATGGTGGCAGATCCTGCACTGAGGTGAGCTAAGCCAGAGTAAAGAGGTGTATCTGGGCAGATGCCCACATGCCCAGAGCACAGGGACATACCAAGTATGGTTCCCAGGTGGCTGCACAGTCCCACTGTCCACTGGGCAGTGGAGACAAGAAATCTCCACTGTCATTGGCCTGCTACAGATGCCCAAAATCTATCATGAAGGCATCACTTCTTAGAACTCAGGAACTTTAAAGCAAAATGTCTCTGGAAAAGAGCATATAGCAAGCCCTGTAATTCATTTACACCTGAGTGTGAATGCACTATCAGCACTTTCTCTACCCGGATAGCTGGTTGAGGTTTGGACCAGGCCATGAATGTAGTAAGAGAATAAAAGGCCATAAGGAGCCCAACAAGTAAAGGTAAACTCTGGTGACACTTTACTTGCTGTAGCTTTTAGGGTAGCAGGAAATAGGCAGAATATTGCTAATTTCAACACAGGACTTTAATTTAGCTACAAACTACAGAATAATCTGCACCTACAACTACATACCATCTGAAGGTAATAAAATGTTACAAGAATTCCATTTTTAAAGCCCCAAATTTGAATCACAGAGCATCCTAATATAAACAATACATTCATTCATTCATTCCTTTATCCATCCATCCATCCATTCATTCATTCATTCTGTAGCCAGTAAACTGAATGACCAAAACTTGTGGGATATAATAAAAACAATATTTTATCTCCCATTGCCCCTTTAAATTTATCCAGCAGTAGAATGGGGAGAGATCTTCCTCTGCCACTAGATACAAACCTGAGCATGCTTTTGGACTTTGCTGGTCACTTCTAACTAACCAAAAGTCCTACTTTCATTTTAAGTCACAACTACAAACACAGTTTCAATTCAATAAATTAAAATAGCCACATGCATATAGCAGTAGGAACTTCCAACCTCATTCAGGGGACTTTCAGCAGATGGGAAACCAGGATGTGAATCTTATCCTCTCCCTTCTTGCTAAATAGGATTTCTGACCCCTCAGAATAAAGGATGACGGGAGGGGTGGGGGTGGAGAGCGAAGGTAGGCAGAAAGTGCTTACTAGCTTGGGAAACCAGTAAGATTGCATTACACTCTCTAGGCCTAGAAGTTGTCCAAAATTTACTTTCTCTTGTGTGGTACTGTTGAAAAGTCTTCTGAGAGACCCATTCCCCCACCTCCCAATTCTGGTGGTCTTTCACTTGAGAATCCCTTAATTAGGTAAAAACACTCTATTCAGGCAGGAACTTATTCCCTCCCCCAGACCTTAGAAATCCCCACATCCACATTTAGCACCTCCTCCCCTGAGGCGTGTTGGTTCTTCCAGGCAGCCCTATTTAATGCATCTAAGGTATCTCTTGTGCTGACCCTCTTCTGCAGGGACCAAGATCTGCAACCTGGAGCATTCTTTGTCTGAACAAATTGTGGGAGTCCTGGCCATTCCTGAAGTAGAGCAACTCTCCTTTGCTCTGCTGCCAAGGCATTAGCCTTAGCCAGTCCTGCTCTTTCCTGTAAATTTCTGGGGCAGGAGTCAGACCCAGTCCCCTGGGTCCCCACCTACAGGGGACACTGCTGAAACTCTCAGAATGGTCCTGCTGAGGTGAGATGAGATGGACACCCACTCATCCTTCCTTCTGGGGCCAGGGGTGACACTTGGCACATTCTCTCCAAAGAAATCCTCTTCAAAAGCCTCCAGCAATCTTATCCTTTGACCCTTGATAAGGGTGAGAGTGCAAGAGTCATGTAACCACTCTTCTGCTAAACCCTTTTTGTAAGTTCTGGGTGGTATGTCGCAGCACAACCTTGGGTACTTGACAGCTATCATGTCCTTATTTCTCTGTGGAAACTTCACTCATTCGCTCATTTATTTACTCCTTATTATAATTCATTTCTTACAAGTCCCTCATTTATTCAGCAAACAATTAATGAAGGCTACCCTGCTGCAGGACTTTCCTGTTCTTTCCCTCCTTTCTTCTCATTTACGCTGTTTTTCCCCCACTAAGTTCCCTTCCTGCTATCAACTATTATAATGATGAATTAATCATTCTTCTTTCTCTTCTCCCTTCCTTCCTCCCCACAAATTCCCAGATATCATTTTAGGTACATGTGAGAAAAGGTTTTCTATTTCTATACCAAAATGGTTAACAAGCTGAAAACAAAAACTAAAATAAACAATAATATTCTATGTAAAATTATCTTACAAGCACGGTATTTTTTTTTTTTTACCCAAAGCATAGAATGCTGTCTATTTGGAATTGGGTTCTTCAAAATGCTGTTACAAGCACATACTCTTTAAAATGTTATAGTAAAGAAGATGTTTTATCGTGTGTTCCTAGTACACTGGGCCTGGGATAGTAGAAAACAAGTGAGGATAAACAGGGTCTAGTAGAAAACTTCATTATTGCTAAAAACAAACAAACATAACTGTATTGTGCTTTCTGTAGCATATAAATACAGGTATATGAAAGGGAAAAATAAAGCAGGAGTCAAAAGGAATAGGGACAGCTCTAAGATTGTTCCACTCTATAACTGGAACATCTGGCAGGATTTCTGAAATATCATATAACAGCTGTCTACTTTGCTAAGCCCTTGAATTATTATTTTTACATAATTATTATTTTTTACATAATCATGGTAATAGATAGCTACCACTTAGTTAGGATTGTGTCTATGCTAGGTGCCGGACTGTTATTTATGGCACATTTATTTAATTCTCACAACAGTCCCATGAGGAAGATACTGTTATTCCCATTTTACAAATGAGGAAAATGAGCCTTAGCGATTAAGGCACTTGCTTTTAGTCATGTGCCTTGTAAGTGGCAAACTGCTAGTTATGCTTGGCTCTCAGAGATGCCAAGGCCACTGTGCTATGATGTGCCCATCTGGAGGCAGATAAAAGTGAGTGTTGCACTCCTGATTTAGCCTATTTGTGTAGACACAAAGGATAAAAGGAATTTTTGCCCATCTGGAAGACTTCTGATTTTTTTTTAAAGTGCTACCTTTACTTAAGCAGCCATTTGACTGGTCTTTGTGTTGGTGAAACCTCTAGCAATCACAATGGCCCTCTGTTAAAAGTAAGGATGGAGTGCAGCTGCCAACCCCCTCCTAAATATCTTCTACTGAGGGATGTATGACCGTACCAATTCCAGGCTGTGGAAGGAGGAGGGGGATTAGCACACACAAAAAGTAGTATATAACTAGTGAGCACCTTCACTATATCAAGCTAGCCCACCAAGACAATATGGCAAGGTCACCACATATGACTGCACCTCTTTGGATTCGATTTTTCTGAAACCTTTGCCCTCCCCCATCTCTACATGATTAAACATTTCCTTTCCCTCTCTTCTTCCCACAAATATCTGCTGAGTACTGCTATAGGCCAAATACTGGGCTAGGTGCAAGGATATATCAGGGAGTGAGTTGGTCTCTTTCCTTAAGGATCTCAGTCCAGCAAAGAAATCAGACTAGTAAACAACCATTTACAACACTGGATTGTGAATACCATAATGGGGTGTAAGTACGGGAGGGACACATGAAACAGTGGAGAAGTCAGGGAAGGTTTACATGAAAAAAATGAAACCTGTTCAGAATGAATTTCATCCCGACCCCAACTTAAATTCTGTTCCACCTTGTGGCTCTGTCAGAGAACCATGTGACATTTCTTCTTGTTTTAGTCACTTTAGGCCGCTTATCTCCTCCATTCAATTCAGTATAATTCACTCCACATGAATACTGTGTGAAGCTATGCAGTGAGAGAGCGGTGACAAAGGCAACCCCAGGATCAGATCCTTAGGGAACTAACAGGAGGAAAACTATGTGACATGAGAGAAGGGGGAATAGATGGCATCCCATTAGAGAAGGCAGATGTCATGGAATGCTTTAGGGATGAAGTGGGATTTGAGACGAGCTTTGAAAGGCAAGCAAGATTTCTCTAGTCAGAGATGTAAAGGTGAGGAGGCATGCTAGGCTTCATAACAAGACCCAGGGAAGGTGGGAAGACGAGGAAAAAATGAAAACTGTGTTTGAGGTAATTGTAGTAGACCAATAAGGCTGGCAGGTAAGGGTACATGGTGGAGGAGAGGGATGTAGTTAGAGGAAAATCTGGGAAGGTTAATTTGGACCAATCCATGGGGGCTTTAAATATTAGCAAGACATGTACACTTAATACGTAGGTAGTGAAAAGCCATTTTGAGTGGGAGAGTTATGTGACCAAAGTTTTGTTTTGCCTGGATGTGGCTGAGGAAAGGTAAGAGACAGGGAGACCAATTAGGAGGTGATTGCAGTAGTCCAAGTAAGAAGGATTGTTGGCACAGTGAGAGGTGGCCCTGGGGATGGAGAACTGCCACCTTTGAGGCAGGAAGTGAGTGTCACCCATTTCTGCATTCCCTGTAATACCCAGCAATGTTCCCTCATAAACACTTGTGGAATTGAAGACTATTAAAGGTTCAACTTTAACATATGAATTTATGTCTTGCAGGTGTTTTGTCCTTTTTGTTTAATCCTGTCACCTAAGTCATCCAACTTCAAGTCATAGAATTTCCCTGCCAAAGACGGTCCTTACCTGGCATTTTTATGGCACCTGATAGCAGTGGAGTACTTCACAATCCTTAATTAACTCATGCACGGACAGAGCTGGTTTCCTTTCTGGAGCCAGTTGCGGCTGCCCCACCCTTTCCTGCCAGCTCAGGCATCTGAAACATCACTGGCTGAGATGTCTTTGAGAGCCCACTGAGCTCCAAAGCATGCAAAGAATGGGATCTTGTGGGAGTTCTAAAGAGCAGAGGGCTGCTGGGACCCACAACAGGGCAACACTCTGTAAACTCGCAGTTACTTTAGGCTAGAATTTCTAGAAAAGGTGGGGAGGCAAGTATAGCAGTGGTAAACTGTAGAGATCAGCCACCCATAGTGTGTCTCCAGAAAACTAGGATGAGATCTGATATTTAAGTTAGCAGGGATCTGTCAAAATGGCTAAGATGACTCATCTGGAAAGTAACCCACTTCAAGAGATAGCTTAGAGTTATGGAATTAATGAGGCCGTAGTGTCTCCCAAATCCTATCAAGAGGTCAGGAGAGACCTCAATGTAATCGAAAGATAACAATAGTTAATTTTATTGTACATTTGCTATGTGCCAGTTGCTTTTCTAAGTCCTGTACTTATATTAACATATTTAATCCTCACAGTGGCCTTCTAAAGTGAATACTATTATGACCCCCATTTTAAAAGTGGAAAACAGGAACAGAGAGGGTAAGACTTGCCCCAAGTTACACAGCCAGCAGGTGGCTGAACCTGAATTTGAATCCAGGCAGTCTGGATCTAGCAGGTACTGAACTTTTCTGCCTTTCTGAAGTCAGGGTGTCTCTTGTTCTTATTACTCTGATCAGCAGGACTAGAAGACAAAAGAGAAGCCACCAGGTCAGAAGCCTGAATTGTAGCATTAAGAAGGCATGAATGTATTGAGGGTCAGCCTGGCACACTGGAAAAACTTGAGTTTGCAACCAAATAGATTAAGTTTAAAATCATATTTCCAATATATATTGGTGAAGTGAGCTTGGGCAAATTATTTAACCTCCAAGGGTTACAGTTTCTTGGATGTGGGATGAAGGTAGTATTACTATTTTCAAGTTTGTTATGAGCAAAACAATATACTAAAATATCTAGCTTGCAGCCTGGCAAAGAGTAGGTGCTCGGTAATTGTCATTACCTTAAAGGGAAGTGTTCTGTATAACGTCTGGGGAATAAGGAAGCAAAGAATTAAGAATATATCCTTATATATCCAGGAGTGTTCAGAGGAAAGTATATTTTGAATCTAGAAAGAGCCTTTAGACTGAAAGGGGCCATGAGCCCAACTGTCTCTGAAGCTTGGTGGCAGTATACTTCAGGGACGCCTGACCCCCCTCTTTACCAATTCTGGGCTCACCCATGGGCCTTCCAGTCTATGGTTTGGTCTCTGTTTCTACTGTTCCTGCTAGCACTGTTTACAGAGATGTGCCTAATCCTGCGGTTCTGCCTCCTTAAAGAAGGGATGGGATGGGGCATATCCACTGCTAATCTAGCCCTGGGGTTCTGATCCCAGAATTCTCACTCATGGCTTTTACTTGAAGCTTTAATACTTGACTTCTGTGCTTGCCCTTCAAGTGGAGACATTCAACAATAACATTATTTGATTTTTCTTTTCAACCTAGGTGGAATTTAAAAGAAAACTCTTCTCTTTCATGGTGTAGCATTGGGTTGTACTAGAAAGTGGCCTGGGGTCTGACTGAGCTCCGGCTCTGCCTTTTGTTAACTATGTGACCACAAGCAACTCCAGTCCTTGCCTTCTTTACCTCCAGAGTTTTTAGGATAATGGAATAAAATAATACACATGAATATGCTTTTTGTCTACAAAGAAGCATATGAATGGAATGGAGGGTGTTAATACCACTGAGGTTTAATTCAGT
>PVKH010002557.1:0-26883 GCA_004027955.1 Chaetophractus vellerosus
TGTCTATTAATTCCAACATCTGGTTTACCTAGCTTGTCTGTTTCTATTGAGTTTCCCCCTTGATTATCAGTCATATCTTCCTTCTTTACATGCCTCGTAATTTTTTATTGTAGTTTGAACAATGTAGATGATACACTGTAGGGCAAAGTGAATAATGTATTCTTCTATCAGGTACTGATTTTTGTCCTGATAGACAGTTAAATTACTGGTGTATTATTCGGGCGGTAGCAAACTTTATTTTATTCTTTGTTATGCTAGTGTTATTTCGGTTTTGAACTTAGTTCTAGAATGTGGACCCTTTCTAAAGTGTTCTCTTGGTCCTAATGATGAATAGTATTTCTGGGTTCTTAACGGAATGCTTGTACTGCTCAGCAACATCTCTCTATTCTAGTAGGACCGTACCTTCAACATCTCCCAATTCTGCATGATCTCTTGTATCCCCACTTAATTCTTAGCCCCACAGCAGGCCTCTGCTGAGCACATATTATCACCCTGCCCTCAGCCAAGCATCCATGGTGAATTTGAAATCAGAATTCTGGGACCACAGTTCTGCACAGTTCTCTCTTCTCTAATACCCTGCAAATTAGTCCAAAGGGTCATGTAATTGGTTATGGAGTTTTCCTAAAATCAGGTTTAATGCTCCTTTTACTTTATCATTTCCTTAATAATTCTATATCTGGCATCTGTGACATTACTACATAATTCAGTGCATAATTAGGAGACGATTCATACTTCTAATTTTTTAAGACATGTTTAGTGATAGATTCATTAAAGATGCTATCCTCATTGTTTCTGATTGTGGGGAAGAAACATGGCAATGGCTAATTATCTACTCCTACAGAATCTGCACTAATATCAATCATTGCTATGAGTGGGGTTTTAGTCTGTTTTGCTACTTATATTACCAAAATACTCACAAGATCATTACCTTCTATATAATTTTCAATATTATAAAATGAAGTGAATTTTAATGAAATCCATTGTCTAAAACAGAATGGGTTTAAAATATATCAATCCTATAACTTTGAAATTTTGTTAATTTAATAGCTTTTTTATTTCATTGAAATGACATTTTAAAATCTGAAATTAAAGCAGTAATTTTGAAAGCCTTTTAAAATTTTAGGTTTCTTCCATCAAAAACAACCTACAGTAATATTTCTGATGCTTAGTTCTAATGGAGTCAAAGAGTCGATCAATTTTGAGATAATTGAAAATCTTAATCTAAAGCAATTTTGGAAAATAATGGTTATATTTTTCAGAAACATGAAAATAAATAGAACATATTGTATCGCAGAATTTTATCTTCTTGATATTACTCTATAATCAATCTGTGGGTTAAAGGGTTCAAACACACCCTAAAATCAGACAACTTTATAAGGTTTCTTTTTAAAGGAAGAAATAGCTTTTAAATGTTATTATGTCTTCTCCTTTACTATAATTCTAAATTTCTGTGAGATGTTTTTATATTATTTTATTAATATTTGGTAAATTAATATTTGGTAAATTTAATAGATTTATATCAAGATGTGAATTCAAAATTTCCTAAAATATAATCTGCTTAGTTTTCTACAACAAACCCACCATAATAAAAGTTTTGGAATTTGGGAGTATTATGAACTATAGTTGTATTCTGCCTCCATTTGGATGTAAGTACCACACAAAGTATGGATTCATTCCTAACTCTATTAAATAAGCTTGAGGTATAAATATTTGAGTATTTATTTCTCTTTGTAAGAATTATACATATTCATTGAGCATTTTCTCTGTGTGAAGCATCCCAGGTATTGATGATACATCAGTGAAAAAGGCATAGATCTCTGACCTTATTGAGATTCTAATTTATCTTGAAGTAAAGACAGCAGACGTTTGTTTCATTATGAACATATTTTGACACAAGCAGAAATGTCAGATAGAATTAAATTTAAATTTTATTTTTCAAATTTTGTTTTTTATATCTCAAAATGGAATCTCATCAATTTCTCTGGAATTTTTTTCCACAAAATAAATCTTCTCAATGTACTCTACTTTCTGGGCTAATAAACCAGTATTCTGTTCCTTTTCTTTTTTTCAATCTGAGGAAAATAATTATTTTTCCTCCATATTTACTAGTCTTTTAAAACTTCAGGACATTACTTATACCCATTCTCCCACAATCTTTGTATAGAGGAGAGTTTTGGTTTTTAATCTTTCCTCATAAATCCATGAACACCAAGCCTTTAATCATTCTCATTACTTTTCTCTGAACTCTTATCTTCTAATAATTATGTTGACCCTAGAAATGAGTTCTGTAATACAGGTGTGAGCTCAACATAGTTCTGCAGACAGAACCTGTCATTTCCATATGTTATGACATAGTCTTCTGCCAAATATTGAAGGTTCCTTTGCTTCTAGTCAACTTTTTAAATTTTGTGGCTTCACAAGGCTAGGCCCTCTTTCTCTTCTCATTTGCATTGTCTCCTTAGCAATACTGTATTCTCCTATGACTTTAAACACCATTTATATTCTGACCATTTCCAAATTTGTATCTCTGTCACAGACCCCTTCCTGTACTTTATTTAACAACTTTAAACAAAAGAAACAGAAAGAATAGGAGAAGGAAAAAATTTCTTAACATTTCTTGAGAGCTTACTATGTGCCAACTACCTTTTTAGACAATTTATATGTAACAAATTAAAACAAACCCTGATGCAAGTATTTTTATTGTTATTATTTATAAATGAAGGAATTGACATGCTGATAAGTAATACTCTGAATTGTTTCCCCCTTAACCTTTCATGTGCTTTTAAAAATGAATTTATCTAGAGAGCAGTTACTTTTTACAAGCACAAACTGCTAATAATAATTCAATGGCTTCCTTTTGCTATTGGGCCAAACTCTAAAATTCTTCATATTGCATACAAGAAGATGCAGTGAGCACTGTGTAGGTAAGGATGTTATGTCTCTGCTTTACTCCTGTATCCTCAGTGCTTAGACTAATGTCTGGCAGTTTTTTAACAGTCTGATTCTCCAGTCTCCCCTTTTGATGTCCCCTTAGCCTTCATGCTACAGCCACACTCCCATTCTTTCAGTTTTTCATAAAGAGAAAACTTTTCCAGGTTCAAGATGTTTGAAATGCTGCCCTCTCTCTTAGAATTATCATCTTCCTATCATTGTTAGGTTTAGTCACACTAATCCTTCAACACTCATTTTACCTATCATTTTTTTAGGGAAGCCCAGAGACATGCTGGGGCCTGCTTGTTCCAGCTTGTGAAAGTTGATTGTTCTCATTTTTTCCCAACTCCATGTTCAATGACATCATGTAGGTATCTTAAAAATTAGCCATGGTAAGAATATGTATACCACAGAATAAGCAAATCCTACAAATCAGGACTTCTCCTCCACCCCTCAAAATTCTGTTGTTAAACATGTACTAGCATACCCTTGAAGAACTTTTCCTAATTTCCCTATGTTTGATCATTTGTTATTCACTTAACAGACTGTAATATAAATAGCATAAGGGGCCGGCTCAATAGCCCAGTGGATAGGGTGCCGGCATACCACATGGGAGGCCCTGGGTTCGATTCCTGGGGACCTCTCCTAGCGGGCAGACCGCCTTGAGAATGGCAAGCCGCCATGGGCGGGCTGGAGCCGCCGTGGGCAGGGCAAGAAGCTGCCACGGACAGGGCAAGAGCCGTCACGGACAGGGCAAGAGCCGTCACGGGCAGGGCAGGTCGCCCGCGGATGGAGCGCAGCCAGCCACCCACGAACTGAAGCAAGCGCCAGCCGTGAATGGACGCAGAGACCGCCCACAAGCGGGGAAAGCCGCGCCTGCGCAGTGACCACTCTCGGCGCGTCGCCTCAGCGGGGGAAGGGGAGATATGTAATAAAATAAATAAATCTTTAAAAATAAATAAATAAATAAACTTTCCATCTTCCAGCTCCTTTAAAAAAATAGCATAAATAAATAAGTCTTTAAAAAAACGTCATACAAATACACAAGAAATCAAGAGAAAGGAGTAAAATAAAGTAGAAAAAAGCATAAACAGCATACTTGTATTGATTAGACTTGACTAAACATGGATCTTATATGCATACTTTAAAATGATGAAAATAATATCTACTTCCTTTTATTAGACCAATATATAGGTCTGTCTATTAAAACTAGGTATACTTTTATTATTTTATTTTAAGTTCATTTTTGGCCTTTTTTAGCAATTCAATTTCTAGTTGGAGTAATGTGAAAATACTCATTTCATTCCACTACAACTATTCCAAATAAATATTTGCACCTTATCAAAATTGGCAAGGAGTGAATGCAATGAACTCTTTCGTGGCGAATACTGATCTAAATAATTAAGGGAGAAAACAATGACAATCGCCACAGTCATATCAGTAAAGTGAAAAAAATTTGTAATAAGAAATGAGAAACTTGTCCAAGATATATTTTAAATCTCTCTGTCAAATGTTGTTAATATCTGCCACCACTGCTGGGTATTCATGAGATTTTCATTGTCTTGAATAAGTTGATAATCATGTAGTAATGAGTCTGTCAGCTGATAAATGCTATTTTGGAAAGGTGGATAAAATAGACTTTGCTTTCTAAAACTCAATCTCCATGTTTGGTTTCCATGATTGAATTAGCAGGAAACATGTTTCATTTGATAATTTTCTCAAACTGAACTTTTAACTTGTAATGTAATTGTGAAGATATTGTTCAGAAAAGGGACAAAAGGGTTATATTTAAACTGCAACTGTATATTTCAGACAAGATGTTGAGTCTCGTGTCTGTGACTGACTGGTGGCTGTTGCATGGAATAGTTTCTGCTCCAGCATTGTTGAGTCAACTCTATTTGTCAAATTTAATGAGCTCTTACTATGTGCTGGATATTGTGCTAAATGCCAGGGTATCTAAAGTGGGTAAAGTACAGTGTCTGTTCTAAAAGAATTCCCCTTGTGGTGAGTGAGTTAGATGCACAAATAATATCTGTAAGGGAAGGAAAACTTATTTCCGCATGGGTGCCAGTCGTGGCTCAGAAAATTAGTAATTTCCCTAAGAAAGTCCTTTTATTCTTATTTTCTCCTGAAAACACAAATTCCTACAAAATGTGCAACTCAAGATGATTTGCTAACTTATGAAATGGAGTATTATTGAGGAATACTTAATAAAGCAGTTTTTCCAGAGACTGGTGTCATGCTATACAAATATTCCCTGCACAATTTTGCTAAATGTCACAACTCTATCTTGGTTTGAAATATTAGATTGCTTCTTTTATAAGTGAGATTCAATATTTGAGTTAATGGCATTTTTTTTCCTTTTCTGTCTTAGAAAATCTATTATATTTCTGTGATGCCTTTAAAATTTGTTGAGTTTTTGCATAAATTATCAAATGAAAGGCTTTAACAAAGATCTTTTGTCTTTTTTGTTTTTCTTAACTTGTCTATGCCTTTCTTTTCTCCCTGTCTCCCTCTCCCCCTTTTCATTCTCATTCTCCATCCTTCCCACCAAATGCTTTTCTCCACCATGTCAAAAACAACTCCCTCCTCTGAATCTTACTCTGTAACTACTGAAACTCTTTTTCAAAAACTGCAATAGAAGAGTTCTGTTTAGAAAATCATTTGAAAAATGTCAGGAACAACCCTTTGCCCTGTCTCTCTGGCATTCTGAAAGTTTCCAGTGAACCTCACTGCGGTTCCCTACCTAAACTACAGTTTCAAGAACTGAACTGTGGACCCTTGTTCAGTGTGCCCTGCTGAAAATCAGAGTAAACAGTTTAGATCAAATTGGGCTTTCTGCACTCGCATTTTAGCATGTTGAGCCACCACTATGGAATGTTTGGGATTCTATTAATACAGAAGCTTTATGGCATTAAAAGAAAGTATTCTTTCAGTACTGAAAAGGTACTTGCTTTATTTTCAAGTGGCAAAAATGGGAGAAAAATTTACTTCATATCATAATTTTGTCTTAAATAATTAAAGGATTATTTTGCAAGTTGTAATTTTAAAATAAATATACTTATGTCAGAAATGATAGGTTGTTAAATGTGATATACCAAGATATATAGGATAGCACATATTTGAATGCATATGAAGTCTATACCATCTAATAATTTTTGGCAGCTATTATTCAGTGCTTCCTAAAAGCAAAACAAAAAACAAACAAAAAATACATTTTATGGCAATCCCCCAAATTTTATAGAGTTATTGCAGTTAAAAAGAGCAATCATATTCTACTCTCTATAGTGCTATCTAAAACACTATCATTTTAAAAAGGTTGAAAATTTAGTGGTTTGGTAATAAAGGAAACTGTTCTTATTTGTGCTTTCACATGCCTTTCCTGGTATCCCCTAATAGAAGTATTCCTCCTAAAAAAACTCTCAGAGCATTTTATCATACTAAATATCTAAGTTATGTTATTGTTAAGCTGATTTTATTTCTCCTGCTAGACAGCAAGATTCTTAAAATGCAATATCACAGCTCTTCAGCTCTCTGACTTTTATAAGAACTAGTGACCCCACACCCAACTACCACTTACTGAATCAATGTCAGGCCTGAATCAAGGATTATTCAAGGTTATAGGCAAACTAATTAGAGAGAGAGAAATAGGGTCCAAATTTCCACTAACTCCCTCTTTCATTGCAGATAATCACTGGCCCACATTCTTGAGCTGAAATATATCTCTAAATGTGGTACCAGAAAGAGTAGAAAGACAAATGAAGAGAATGCCAGGTAATATGGCAGAATTTCTTAGAAGACAGGATATACTCCCCATTAGTATGCTAAACATTCAGGTTTCCACAACACTAGGAAAGTATAGAATAAAAATCTTTGAGATTTCATATTCAGTATCCATTTAGCAATGTTCTATGTAAGAAAAAATACAGAAAACTGTTGAGGAATAGTCTTGATTTTTTTTTTTCTTAAAGATTTATTCACTTTATTACACATCTCCCCTTCCCCCCGCCTCGGCGACGCGCCGAGAGTGGCCACTGCGCAGGCACGGCCCTCCCCGCCCGTGGGCGGTCTCCGCTTCGGTTCACGGCCGGCTC
This sequence comes from Chaetophractus vellerosus, assembly GCA_004027955.1. Classification (NCBI taxonomy): domain Eukaryota; kingdom Metazoa; phylum Chordata; class Mammalia; order Cingulata; family Chlamyphoridae; genus Chaetophractus; species Chaetophractus vellerosus. The sequence continues at coordinate 7,026 of PVKH010002557.1, forward strand.
TCAGTTCGCGGGTGGCTGGCTGCGCTCCATCCGCGGGCGAACTGCCCTGCCCGCGGCAGCTCTCGCCATGTCCGTGGCAGCTTCTCGCCCTGCCCACGGTGGTTCTGGCCCACCCACGGCGGCCTGCCATTCTCAAGGCGGTCTGCCTGCTAGGAGAGGCCCCCGGGAATCGAACCCGGGGCCTCCCATGTGGTACGCCGGCGCCCCATCCACCGGGCCATCGGGCCGGCCCCAATAGTCTTGATTTTAAAGATTATATATTAATAGGTAGATTGCTTTATTTGCTAACACATTCAATTAAAATGGGACAAGTGTTTAAGCATTTAACCAAACATAACTCTCCAATTATACAAAACATATCATATTATTTCATATGACAAGAATAATGTAATTAAAAACTATAGAATCACTCTGACATCAACAACATAACAACATGAGTCATCCCCTGAACAAGCATCCACAAAGTGAATATAAGGACAAGTTACACTTGGTTAGAAATCTGGAATGATGATAGAGACTGGAGAAGGGCTCCACAAACACTGAATAGAAGAAAGAAAAAAATATCAAGTAGGAAGCTTCCATCCTAGATCAGCCAGTCAGTCCTCTACCTCTCCCCCTCATTGGTTCTATGCAAAGCTTGGGAGATTTCCTAAGGCAGTAGCCTGGGTCCCTCCTACCAGGAACATAGACTATAGAGTAATTCACAGCACTAAGAGAGAACCCCATGTATATCCACACACAGAGACCCAAGTCCTAAGAGAAGTAGTGCAGAACACAAGCCAGGGCTACTGCATACAAAAACAAATCACAGAGGTGGGGGAAGGAGAGAAAAACCATGGCAGAAGAGCAGCAGCCAAGTACACTCACTCAATCCAGTTATATTCGGCAGGATTCCCTAAATGACAAACAGACTGTTCTGGAGTGACCTACCTTTCTGGATTGATCCCATCTGAATCCCCAGGGTAGGATACCTGAACAGGAAAGAAATTGAAGGCAGAAAAGACTCACAGAGAAAGAAAAAAGGGGGTATTTAAACTGAGCCACTATAAGACTGGAGAGTCCCAGAAATGAAAACAAGAGGGAAAATGGGGCACTAGCTGAGGGAAAGAATTTAAAGAAATAATTAGAGAGGAGGAGAAAACTGAACAAAAGCATATGGAACAGGTCAAGATTCCCATAGAAGAAACAGAGGAAAGACAGCTTTCTCCTGGCAGTGAAACAATTACATATTAAGTACAGTCTTAAAATTTGTACTGTACATCCAGTGCCAGAGTAAGATGAAGAATTGAAAAATTGAATCAGTTAAACAGGGGCTACTTTTTAGGTCCAGAATAAGTTGGACCAAACATCAAAAGGAGCCTTAACACAAAGCCAATCAACAATAAACTCCTAGAAATTAGGGAGAAACTGACCTTCAGTGTTAACCATTAAGATAATTGGATGCCTAGACATCAGCAAAAAATTATAATCCATACTAAGAAACAGGAAGGTATAGTTCAGTCAGGGAAACAAATTAAAAATTCACAGAAGACACAGAATTTAGAACTAATTTCGAAGTTCTAACAAATCTAAATAAATTCAGGAAGGTGAAGAAAAATATGCAAAAGAGATAAAGGATATTAAGGAGATAATGTGTAAGCATAAAAGATGAATTTGAAAGTACAAAAATAAATATAATAGAAATTATGGGGATGAAAGGCACAATAGAAGAGATTAAAAATACACTAGAGGCATACAATAGAAGCCTTCAGCAGGCAAAAGAAAGAATCAGTGAACTAGAAGACATGCTAATCGAAATCATACAATCAGAAGAACAGATAAAGAAAAGAATAGAAAAAAATAGATCAGTGTCTAAGGAATGTGTGTGAAGCATGAGGTACACAAATATAAACATCATGTATGTCCCAGAAGGAGAAGGGGAAAAGAACAGAAAGAATATTTGAGGAAATAATGGCCCAAAACTTCCGAATTCTTATAAAAGACATAAATATACGTATCCAAAAAAAGTAACATACTCCAGAAAGAATAAATCCTAATAGACATACTCTGAGACACATATTAATCAGTGTCAAATGCCAAAGATAACGAGCAAATTCTGAAAGCAGCAAGAGAAAACAATTTAGCCAACATAAGGGATCCTCAAAAAGACTAAGTACTGACTTCTCTTCAGAAACCATAGGTTAGGTATGCTAGTAAAGATAAGTTTGTATCATTTCAAAATATTATGTAATAGATGTAGGTTACACAATATAAACCCAGGATAACCACAAAAAGTAGTTAAGAAATATAAATAAACAGAAATGAGATAGGGATCAGTCAGATACATCACAAAATAAATCAAATACAGAAAAGGAGATGGCAATAGGGAAAATAGAGGCAAAAATAAATGACATGTCAAAACCAATGGACAAAATGGTTGAAATAAAGGCTTCCTTTACAATAATAACATTGACTATTAATGGAGTTGTGTCAAAAGACACAGAGTGAACAAATGGATTTAAAAAGGATGATCTAAATATATATTATTAACAAGAGACTCACCTGAGATGCAAAGACACAAATAGTTTGAAAGTGAAAGGCTGGTAAAAAGATATACCCTGCAAATAGTAACCAAAAAAAAGCTGAGTTTGCTATACTAATATCGGACATAAAAGACATTAAGTCAAAAGTTGTTATAAGACACAAACAGGACACTATATTTTAATAAAAGGGAAATCCATCAAGAAGAAATAACAAACATATATATTTATGCAACTAACCATGGTGCCCAAAATTACATGAGGTAAACACTTCCAAAACTGAAGGGAGATATAGACACCTCTACTGTAAGAGTTGGAGACTTCAATACAAAAGTCTCATCAATAGGTAGAGCATCTCAACAGAAGATGTAAATAATATGATAAATTAACTAGGCTTAACAGGCATATACAGAGCATTGCACACCAAAACAGCAGGATATATATTCTTCTCAAGAGTACATGGCTCATTCTCCAGTGTAGATTACATGTTGGGTCTCAAAACAAGTCTCAATAAATGTTAAAAGGTTGAAATTCTGCAACACATCTACTCTGACCATAATGGAATGAAGCTGGAAATCAACAACAGATAGAGAACTAGGAAACCCACAAATATATGGAAGTTAAATAACACACTCTTAAATAACCAGGGGGTCAAAGAAGAAATTTCAAAGGAAACCAGTAAGTATCTTGAGATGAATGAAAACAAGATCACAACATGTCAAAATTTATGGGATGCAGTGAAGGCAGCCAAGGGGGGAAATTTACAGCCCTAAACATTTACATTAAAAGAGAAAAAAGAGCTAAAATCAAAGACCTAAGTATACAACTGGAGGAATTAGAAAGAGAATAGCAAACTAATACCAAAAGAAGGATAATGAAAGAAACAATAAAGAGTAGAGCAGAAATAAATGAAATTGAGAATTAAAAACAATAGAACTAACAAATCTAAAAGTTAGTACTTTGGAAAGATCAATAAAATTGACATACCCTTAGTTAGACCAACAAAGGAAAAAAGAGAAAACCTGCAAATAAATAAAGTTAGAAATGGGAGTAGGGCATTACTACTGACCTCACAGCAATAAAAAGGATATTATGAACAACTGTTTGCCAACAAATTAGACAATATAGATGATATGGACAAATTCCTAGAAACATGAACAACCTACACTGACTCTAAAGAAATAAAAAACCTCCATAGACCAATTATAAGTAAAGAGATTGTATTAGTCATCAAAAACCTACCAATTAAGAAAAGCCTCATACCAGATGGTTTCCCAGGTAAATTCTACCAGTTATTTCAAGAAGAATTAATACCAACCCTGCTCAAACTCTTCCCAATTGAACAGAAGGGAACACTGCCTAATTAATTCTACGAGGCCAACATCACCCTAATACCAAAGCCAGATAAAGATACTACAAGAAAAGAAAATTACAGGCCCATTTCTTTTATGAATAAAGATACAAAATTCTTCAACAGAGTATTTGCAAATTGAATCCAACAGCACATTAAAAGAATTATACACCATGATTGTATTAGTCAGCCAAAGAGGTGCAAATGCAAAATACCAGAAATCTGTTGCTCTTTACAAAGGGTATTTATTTGGGGTAGAAACTTACAGTTACCAGGCCATAAAGCATAAGTTTCTTCCTTCACCAAAGTCTGTTGCCACATGTTGATTTCTAAAGTCTGGAACAAAACAAGGATGTCCATTGTCTCCACTTGTTATTCAACATGGTACTGGAAGTTCTAGCCAGAACAGTTAGTCAAGAAAAAGAAATAAAAGGAATCTAAATTTTAAAGGAAGAAGTAAAATTTTAACTCTTTGCAGATGACATGATTCCACATATAGAAAGTCCTGAAAAAACTACAACAAAGCTTCTAGAGATATTAATTGAAGTCAGGAAAGTAGTGGAGTACAAGATGAACATGCAAAAATCAGTAGTGTTTCTATACGCTAGTAAAGTGCAATCTGAGGAGGAAATCAATGAAAAAATTCCATTTACAATAGCAACTAAAAGACTCAGAGATCCAGGAATAAATTTAATCAAAGATATGAAGGACTTATACACAGAAACTATAAAATATTGCTAAGATAAATTTAAAAAGACCTAAATAAATGTAAAGAAAGTCCATGTTCATGCACTGTAAGATTAAATATCATTAAGATGTCAATTCTCTCCAAAATGATTCCCAGAGTCAACACAATCCCAACCAAAATTCCAACAGCCTACTTTGCAGAGTGCAAAATACAATTATCAAATTTATTTGGAAGAATAAGGGGCCCAAATAACCAAAATCATATTGAAAAAGAATGAAGTCGGAGGACTCATACTTCCTGACTTTAAAACACATTACAAAGCTGCAGTGGTCAAAACAGCATGGCATTTGCAAAAACATGATATATTAACCAATGGAATTGAATTGAGAGTTTGGAAATAGACCCTCACATCTATGGACAATTGATTTTTGACAAGACTGCCAAATTCCCTCAAATGGGAAAGAGTAGTCTCTTCAATAAATTGTGCTAGGAGAATTGGATATCCATATGCAAAAGAAGGAAAGGGGAACCCTATCTCACACCATACACAAAAATTAACTCAAAATCCATCAAAGACTTACATATAAGAACCAGACTATAAAACACCTAAAAGAAAATGTAGGAAAGCATCTTTAGGACTTTGTGTTAGACAGTGGTTTCTTAGACTTTACACACAGAGCACAAACAACAAAAGAAAAAAATCGATATATATATGACCTCCTCAAACTGAGAAACTTTTGTGCCTCAAAGAACTTTGCCACAAATATGAAAAGACAACCTACTCAATGGGAGAAAATATTTGGAAACCACATATTCAATACGGGTTTATCATCTAGAATATATAAGTAATTTTACAACTCAACAATAGATAGACAAACAACACAATTAAAAATGGTCAAAATCTGGAAAGACATTTCTCTAAACAGGATATGCAAATTACTAAAACGCACATAAAAAGATGTTCAACATTGCTAGGTATTAGGGAAATGCAAATCAAAACCGTGATTTATCTTAGCAACTACACACACACACTAGAATGGCTACTATTAAAAAAAAAGAAAACTACAAGTGTTGGAGAGGATGTGGAGAAACAGAAACATTCATTACTGGAGGGAATGTAAAATGGTACAGCTGATATGGAAGGCAGTTTTGCAGTTCCTCAGAAAGCTAAGTAAAGAATTACTATAATATCCAGCAATCCTGCTACTAGGTATATACTCAGAAAAATTGAAAGTAGGGATTCAAACAAATATTTGCACACTGATGTTCATAGCAGCATTATTCACAATTGTCAGAAGATGGAAGCAACCTAAGTGTCCATCAGCTGATGAATGGATAAGCAAAATGTGGTATATACTTACAATGGGATATTATTCAGCCATAAAAAGAAATGGAATTCTGATGCATGCAACACGGATGACACTGGAGTGAAATAAGCCAGACACAAACGGACAAATATTGTATGATCTGATATAAACAAAGTAAAATAAGCTAACTCATTTTTAGAATCTAGATGATAGATTACTAGGGGATAGAGTGGGTTTAGAGAATGAGGTGTTGATGCCAGATTTGTACAGAATTTGTGTTTAGGTTGATCGTTAAAGTTTGGAAATGGATGATGGTGTTGGTAGCACAATATTGTAAGTGTAATTAACATTGTGGAATGATACTGTATAGATGAATGTGTTAAAAGGAGAAACTTAAGGTCGTATATGTTACTAGAATAAAAATTAAAGATAAAACATAGGACAGCATAACACAGTGAACCCTATTGTAGATGATGGACTGTATTTAATAATACAAGTATCAGAATGTTCTTTTATGAATTATAACAAATTATCAATACTTATACAAGGTGTTAATAATAAGGTGGTATATGGGAAAATACTCCTAATATAAACTACGAATGATAGTTAATAGTGTTATTTTAATAATTTTTCATCAATTGTAACAACAGTAACTACTGTTAAAAGGCAGTACAATTATAAAAAATAAAAGTGATATTATCAATTGTAACAAATGTTCCATACCAATGCAAGGTGTTAGTGGTGTGGCATTGTATCAGAATCCTGTATTTTGTGCATGATTATTCCGTAAACCCATAACTTCTCAAATAATAACTTAAATAAAAACTATACTATGGATCACAGTATATGTTTGCATGTGTGTGTGTGTGTTGTGTATGTCTGTATAACAAATTGCTGACATAGCCAGTGAAAGTTCACACTTCCCTCTTTCACAGATGGAGAAACAGACACAGGAGAGTGTGACTGGTCTTACCTTACCACTGTACTTTCTCCTGACTGGCCTCCTACTTCTCCAGCTGCTACTCTGCAATGTTCTTCAAGAACAACTCTTTTTTATGGGAACATTAAATTTTAACTTGATCTTTGTCTTTTCTGTAAACGTTCAGTTTATATATAAGCATAATTAAACATAATTGTCATTTTTATTGTCAATCTCAACACTAGATTGTAAACACTTTGAGAGAAGATATAATATCTTGCTCACTTTGACGTTATGGTCCATAGTAGGCTTTAATAGGCTTTAATTAAAGGAATAAGGAAATTGATGGAATGTGAAACCAGACTTCAGACTTTCAACATGCCAAAATAGGGCTTTTGAGGCTAATCATAAATAAGATATACAAGCTTGCCGATCCTTGGTCTTATGATAGCTAAGGGTTTAGTGGGAGAGTTCTACTGCTGACTTGATTTACTTTAGTACGGTCAGTGGCTAAATTGGGAATCATAACTCTAGGAAAGTGAGATAGGAGAAAGAAGAAAGGGTTTAGAGTAAAAATCCTGAATCATTATGCTAGATCCTCATGTTTCTAATTGCGTGATCTTAGGTATGTTATTTCGTCTCACTGAACCAATGCCATTTATTTTATACTTTCTAAGAGCTATAGCTGGTCTTTCCAACAGTGGAAGAAAGGCTTCAGAAACTTTTTCACACTATTATACATCTGTTTCAATCATTAAATCTTGCCTTTACTACTGTTTGTAATTTTTTCATACATGCTGCTGAATGTATTTCATTGATTTATTGTTATGACACCATTTCAGTTTTGTTACTTAATGTTTTTTCACCTGAGATGGACCTAGATTGTAAAGAGTGTGTCTCTTACTGTGCTCCACCCAAATCATGATGGTGGCCAATTGAAATCTGTTTCCTGAAAGCTCTGCCATACTGAAATCATGTGGAAGCCATTCTTCTCTCAATGTCCATCACCTCTGCATGCAAGGTTACTGGTTAAGAGACATTCCAACTGGACATTTCAGATAGGAATGTCAGTTAGTTGGGCAGGAATTGTAAACCTGGGGGGAAGGGGGTTGCAGTTATTAACCACAGCATGTACATCCTGTTTCAGAGACTTCTTATTTGAACAAATGTGTATGTTCACTCACTCTAATTTCCTATTTCCTTCTCTTCTGACTCTAGAGGCTGACAGCTGGACAAGGATGGGAGGAAATTGGCCACATTTACTTCTGCATCACCTACTTATGGTGTGTCTGCTCTTACACCACACATTGGACATGTTTTTGCTTGGGTTCATTTTGACCAAAAGCCTTCAAGTCTACTCTCCTTCAAACACAACCTTTCATATAAATTAAATAGATAAACCTCTGAATTCATAATTCACACCCATTGACTATTAGTTTAAAATAACCCAGGTTTATAATTCCTGCCCAGACAAATTCACATTCCTGTCTGCAGAGGCCAAGTTGGAATGTCTAGTCTTAGAAATTCACATTTTGTACAGTTATTTCTATCTCGTAGATTTAACCCAAAAACTGAAAATAGTTGAAAACAGCAGCAAATCTGTTTCAAATTAGGTGACGCACTTAAGACATTAACAAAAGCCATTGGAGAAAAACAGGCAGAGTATAAAGTTTTAAAAATACAAAACCAAAATAAGTAAAAAAGGGAATATCTTCAATTTCCAACTATTATTAATAAAATTTTTATAAAAATTAGTAGATAGCCAGGTATTTTTTTAAACTCAAGGCAATAGATTATGAGAAGTATTTTCAAATAGCATTTAACTTTAAATTTGAAAATATTTTTAAGTAGACAAATATCAGGAAATTTTTCTTATGATTTCTAAGGAGCCAATTTATAATACACCTAATAGAGAATATAATACATTCTTGTATTAGGATGTACAGGTATTAACATAAAAGACATAATTGTTTTATACCACAGAGTGAAAGGTTAAATAAAATTATATGAAGAAAATGAAATAGGCAGTTGAAGAATCCAATAATATAATTCTCTTTGACATAGCATGCCAGTTGACTTAGCCAGAAATCAAATGGCTGAAATTTAATCAAATTTCTATCCTTTGGGGGAGGAGGAACACCAGGGAGTTTTCCATAATTAAGAACTGATGAACAAGGACCAAAGGAAATGAATGACACCTGTCCTGGATAATAGAGGAGTGGAAGCTGGCACCAGACAGTGAAAGAGCAAAGCATCCTGATAGAAATACTACCAGGGCCTTCTCTTCTTCCCATAACCTTGCTATCATCTGGAGACTACTTCACTGCATTACTGTAGAGAGACTGGCAAGCTTCTGCAAGCCTCCTTCAGTGTGAACCCACATTGTTCTAGGAACCAAGCCAAGGGACGTGCATCTGTATAAAGGAATGTGGCTTTTACTCTCCTTGTTTGTGGCTTCTTATGTGCATGTTTTGGCTACCATTGCTCATAGATGGCATATTACAAATGCAAAAAAAAAAATAAGCCACATTTTTTTGGTCAGAACCAATGCAATAAATTTCTAGGCAGAAGAATCCTTTTGGCTATCTGGAAATAATCTGGAGATATCTGCTGTTTATAAAGGACCATCTACATTTTGCTTCTTAATTCTTTTACTTTATTTTTTTCTTTCTTCACATTTTCAGTCTTTCATCTCACCCTTCATATTTTCAGCCTTTCATCTCACCACTATTTTCTTCATCCTCGATCAGGATATTACTTTTGTCCAGTTCTAGGTGTTTCATGTAAGTGATCTAGTGAGTAGTTGAGGCTTAACAGATAACTAATTCAAGAGATATATAGTCTTCCACATGTAAACCTCTGTCATAGGAATTCTGTGGGTTACAAAGACAGATAAGACTCTCTTCACACTCCAAAGCAGATAGCCTAGTAATTTAGAGAAACAAACAGTAATATGTTTTATGAGGCTACTAATGCATGTGCACATATTACACATTGCCTGAAAGGATGATGTGACATTTTTAAGAATCTATGCAGTAGAGTTAATTATTAATTTCCCAAAACAAAATCCTAGATTTTTTTAAGTTTTCAAACTTCAAAGGAATTACTTTCAAGAACACCAGCACAGTTAACTGTATTCGGTAATCACATTGCATTCTATTCTAAAAATATGTTTTAAATTGAGAATTTAACAATAAGTTTTTGTGTTTTTGGCAGGGGGGCAGATGCCTAAGAGTTTTATTTATTTATTTTTTAATTAAAAAATGTTTTAAAGATACTTAGATTACATAAATGTTACACAAAAATTATAGGGATTTCCATATGCCCTCCTTCCCACACCTCCCACACTCTCCCACATAAACAACATCCTTGATTAGTGTGGCACATTCATTGCAATTGATAAATGCATCCTGGGGCATTGCCACTGACCATGGACCATAGCTCACATTGTAGACCACACTCTCTCCCACACAGTTCTGCATATTATAGGATGATATAAAATGGCATATATCTGTCTTTGCAATGTCATTCAGGACAATTCCCAAGTCCTGAAAAAGGCCCTGTATTACAACTGTTTTTCCCTCTCCCTGCCCTCAGTATCTCCAGTGACCACTGCCTCCACATCGATGTTGTAATTTCTTCTATTGCTAGCATCACAATATGTCTATAGTAGAATATCAGTAAGTCCACTCTAGTTCAAGAGACTTGTATCTTTGGGCTGTCCATGTGCCAGCTGGGCCCTGAGCCTCAGCAGAGTTGCAACACCTACTCTCCAGTTCATTGGACTCACCCAGGAAAACTAACAAGGAGGTGAGGATTGACAACCACCATACCAAGGAAATGAGAAAGCCAACAACTACAAGCAAGAGAGTCCCATCCATTGGCTGTATGAGAACAAAGGCCCCTCTCAATTAGAGGTGGAGTGGACATCACCATCCCAGAATCCTCAGGATTGGGGAGTGAACAGTAGGTTTGGTTTTTATAAAATATTTTTTATTTATTTTTAAAAGATATTTAGGTTACATAAATTGTTACATAAAAAAATAAGGGATTCTCATATGCCCCACTCCCCACTTTCCCCCACATTAACAACTTCTTTCATTAGTGTGGTACATTCATTGCAATTAATGAACACATTTTGGAGCATTGCCACTAAGAATGGACTTTAGGTTTTTAAAGTGTGTGTTTGCAGGCTGGAAAAGAAAAAATTATACTTGCATATTATCTTGGGTACCAATGTGGAAATACTAACTGCAAAACAGATCTCACAAGAATAAAATTTGATTTCAATATTTATTGTAGTTGTCCCTTTCTATAAGAAACTTCAGAGCATTCCAATAAATGTTCATTTTTAGATCTTTAATTTTCTTAATTTGTGCTAAAAGGTATTCAGTATACATTTATATAATGAAGACAATCACCTAAGATGTTAAAACCAAATTTTTAAAATGGACCCATATTTTAAATAATCTAATGAGATTACTTAAAATCTTTTAAAGTAATCCTAAATTGAATTCAGATTTTCTTTATATTATATAAAACATATGCTTAAGCACATATTTCATATTTCATATTCCTTCTCTGATATAAACCTGAAAATATAGTTAGCTATAAGTTCAAGAGTAATGAGGCATATGCCCAGAATGACAATGGGAGAAACTATTGATTTTGTTGCCATTTTCCAGTGATAGCACAGACCAGGAAAGGACTTGATCAAAGAAGAAAAGTTTAGAAGAGATTTGATACAGTGACTGGTGGTGGTAGTTCATAAATTGGAACAGGTTTTAATAAGATTATGTGAAGATTATTTTATGTTAACATATGCCCTTGAAATTAGCTACATTAGTATAAAATATAAAAGTACAAAATTGCAATTTGCCCATCATCCTGATTCTGCTTGTATTGAACTGACTTATCCATAATGATTCTAGAGGGCCTAATAATGCCGTGCCATTCATTCATGAAGTCATTCATGAGTTTCTTCATTCATATGCATTTACCATGTGAAGTGTGTTTCGCTTATCAACAATTCCATTACCAAGACTTGTTTGTTTTGCTCAAGTTGCTCAGAAATTTGAGGAAGGAAATAGACATGTTAAAATAATTCAATGTGGTTAGATAAATGTTAAAATAGAGGCATCGGGTCTATGTAGGAGAGATCAGCAAATTATTCATGAAAAATTTATTTTGAGTTGGGTCTTGAAGAATATCCAGGAATTTCCTCCATGGAAAGAGAATTTTATATAAATAAGACAGTATTTCTTAAAGTATATTATGAGAAGTACTAGATCTGATAAAAAGATGTCTATACCTGAATATGTTTAACAAACATTGAGTTAAACAGAGGGGGTGGGAAAGGATCTTTACTGCAGAAGTCTCAGAATCTTTGATAAGTACATCTCAAATTTTCTTGATTATAAAAATTACTTTAGGTCACTTAATAAAGATACAAATTTCATAAACTCATCTCAGATGTACGGTTTGGAATCTTCCCTGAAACAGGACTAAGAATCTGTGACTTTTAAAACATGCCCAAGGTGATTCTTATAATCTGATGGCTTGAGAAATACTTTTGCTTAAGTAATTGTGCAGTCAGGATCTTCAGAAGAAAAATGTGCTATATACCACTTCTCTAACGTAGGTGGCATTATATTCTTTATAAAAGACATCCTCATTTACATGTTGTAGAATAATGTGCTCCTCAGAACATATTTCAAAAATATCAGCAGAAATGGAAAGAAACGGTAAGTCACCAAGCTATGACTTATCTTATGAATCCTTGGAAGATCAGGGTCCAGAAATAATTTTTAAACTAGTAAGGTCAGGTTTGGATATATATGTGTATGAATTTATATATGCTTCATCTGTGGCAGAACGACTTAACCATGATTATACAGTTGTACGTTAAACAAGACAATGATAAAGGCAAATAGAAAAAAGAAAACCGGAGTGGATATATAAAATGGGGTGAGAAATGAAGCCAGCACAGAAATGCATTCACTAATGAATTTACACATTTGCAGTGGGTGAACTGTAAATGTGGTTCAACCCTACAAATAGACAACCTGAAAAGCAAAGCAGGGGCCGGCTCAATAGCCCAGTGGATAGGGCACCGGCATACCACATGGGAGGCCCTGGGTTCGGTTCCCGGGGACCTCTCCTAGCGGGCAGACTGCCTTGAGAATGGCAAGCCGCCATGGGCGGGCCAGAGCCGCTGTGGGCAGGGCAAAAAGCTGCCATGGACAGGGCAAAGCCGCCATGGGCAGGGCAGGTCGCCCACGAATGGAGCGCAGCCAGCCACCCGTGAACTGAAGGCCAGCCCGTGAATGGAAGCAGAAGCCACCCACAAGTGGGGAAAGCCGCGCCTGCGCAGTGACCAGTCTTGGCGCCCCCACAGTGGGGGGGATGGGAGATATGTAATAAAAATAAATAAATCTTTAAAAAAAAAAAAGCAAAGCAAAATAAAATTAAAGCCCATGGGATATGTTGAATGAGTATTTCTTGAATGAAAGAGTAAAAGAATGCCTGCATGAGTGAATAATTAATTGGAGATTAACTTTTTAAAGAATAAAATTCTGGAAGCTGCATGGAAGATAGGTGTTTGAAGGAAAGTCCTGTGATTTATAGCCATTAATATAATAAGCTAATTGATGGGTAGTTATGGTTTAAATAAGGTGGCACCAGTATAGAAAACAGATTCAAGAAATTATTTTCAGGTTGAACCGACAGCTTTAGTAGTTGATTTGATATTGGAGAAGTTGAAGATGACTCAGGGCTTTCTAATTAGGGAAGACTTGCTTAATGATGTATTATATTATAGAATTTACAGATTATAGAATAAGATATAGCCTTGAGGAAAAGTGGGCTTGGAAGTGAGAGATAGTGAGTTCAACGTGGGATTATTAAGCTTGAAGTTTCAGTAGCTATTGGTTTTGTGGGCTGTTGGAAATATGTCCTCTAGACGACAGGAGAGAGTATATAGTCCAGTAATTTCCAACTGGGACATTTCTCAATCTACTTCTTCCCAGTAGGTTGCTAGAAAGACAAGAGATGAGAAGAGTGGACTGTCCATGTACTTTTTCTAAGGCAAATCATAATATTAATAAAAATTTGTCTTCTTTCCTTAATAATCTAAAAATGTAATAAAAGAATGTAAGAAAATAAAGATGTTTCAAATATACCAGAATATGAGTGTGAGAAAAGCTGACAGTAAACATGATTATGACTAGTTAAAAATGTGAAAGCTTGCTCATTTTAAATGCACAAAGAATGGAAAAAATTATTTGATGTATTGTGAAACCAGTAGAAAATATCTAACTTAAAAATTCAATTAGGGGGCAGCTATAGCCCAATTGGTAGGGCACCGGTTTCGGTTCCCTGGGCCTCCTCGAGCTGGCAGACCGCCTTGAGAGGGCAAGCTGCTGTGGGCAGTGCAAGCTGCCACGAGTAGGGCAAGCCCCCACTAGCAGGGCAAGCCCCCGTGAGCAGGCAGGCCGCGGTTAGCTGACTCAGCAGGTCGCCACAGTGGGGGGAGACAAGCAGACACAGAAGAACACAAAAATGAACACAGCAAGAACAAGCAGAAAGGGGGGGATATGTAATAAATAAAAAATAAATATTTTTTTAAAAATTCAAATTAGTCTTCTCCATAATTTTCTTATGTAAGAAACAAATCAAGAGTATGGTTTTAATAGATTTTACTAAGGTATAATGCCAAGAATGAGGAGACAAGCAAAAATATGGACCAACTGTTGGTTCATAATCAGCAGAACAAGCAAGCAAGCAACAAATCAACCAGTATTTTCCTTTGAGAAAATGGGGAGATGGAAACACGACTGTAGTTAATTTACATTAACTCTTCCTCTCACCAGCCTCGAGATTCCAGAAAAGTATATGAAGAAATATATTAAAACTCTTCTGAATGAACTTGTTAAATTAATAAAACAAGGAAACCACCTTTTACAAAGATTATTTGTCACATATATAAACCTCATTGAAACATGGTGCAACATGATTATTTGGGAACACTTTGGAGACTAGATTTTTAGATACTGTAGTAACAAAAAGGGGAAGTAACAATTTTCCTTGCCCCTTAGTCTCCACTGGGCACTACCATCATCCCAGGAAAATCATAGTTCTGGAACAAACCTGTCAGATTCTTTTCCCAAAAACGCTGAAGCCCTGAGCGGTCTTTCCATAGGCTATTGCTGAGTGTGGCTAGGGAAAAGATGCTCAGATGGCTTTTCCTGGATGTCAGAGTTCAAGAAACCCAAACAGGCAATAAAAGGGAATATATCCAAAAGTAAAACCGAAACCTAAACTAAGTTATTTATCAGTTTCAGAGGGAAGAAAGAAAGGAATAAGTCCCCTGAATTAAAAACAAGAAAATCCAGACAGCAAGAGGAGATTTTGAGTTAGAGGGTGGAAGTAGAACCTAGAAGACTTTCTTGGTGTGTATAATTGTGGCTGCTGCTGTTTTTTATATAACATGTGACCTTAAATAATAGGAAACATGGAAGAGAAACTATGAGGGCAATTCTCAACTCAGTGATTGAAAATCAACAGCAGTGAATGTCTGCTCAAGAAAACTCTACTAATCAGCTATTGCCAACATAGGATCTAAAGCACCCCAGGATTGGTCCGTTCTATATCACACCAAGATCCGTTTATTTATTCTTCCAACAAATATTTATTCCGTGCTCACGAAGTACTAAGTACTGTTCTAGAAACTGGAAAAAAAACAATGTAGGCACCAATTCTCTGCTTTCTTAGAACATTTTTCAAGTGTCAGAGTACAATAAATAATAACAACAAAATTACTTTGAGTTCATGTAATAAATATTTGACAAATACTTTGAAAATAGATCAAATAAATGTAAAATCAGACAAATTATTAAGTATATTTGTATCTCTGAAAAAGATGAGGTTATGGAAGCTGAGCTCAAATGTTCCTCTTCCTCCGAGGCTTCTCTAAAGCATACAGACTCATCTTTTTTCTTCTTTGGAAAGTTCTTTAGATATAAATGCTCATTCAGGTAGTGAATGAGATCTCATTTAATGAGCCTCATTATCTATCTTTTTGCTCTATCCTGAATTCTCTGACTTTTTTACAGGATCCATTTGGAGGCAGGATAGTGTGCATAGCTGCCTTTTAAGCAGTTGACTGATTTGATTCCTGGCCAACATAGCAAACATTCTTCTTAGGAGTCCATAATGCTTTTTTAAAAATCTATGAGAGAATAATAGACCACATCAGTATTATCTGCTGTAAACTCCAACAGTCTTCATCTGGACCACACACTTGAGTCGTTAGGTCTATTGACGCATAAATCCTTAACTTTCTCTTCTAAAGTATTCAGAAAAGAGAAGAAAAGCCTTCTTTTTATTCTTTCACCATGATTTTTCTACACAAACTGTGGAGAAACAGTGAATGGATATAATTACCCTTTATGAGGGCAAGTGCTAATTTCAGGAAATGAAGCCAATTTCAGCTTTCAATTGTGTCACATTTTTATGTCTCTTTAAAAGAAATTTGGAAAGAAAGAAAGGAGGATGGTGATTTTAAAAAAAAGTTTTAGAGTTAATCAAAGACCACATAAATCAGAAAAAAAAGGTATATTCTGGAGATGGAGACTGGAGAGAGAGGATGAAGAAAGAGTTTGTTATCAATTCCATTTTAAATTAAAGATGACAGCAGTACACATTTTCGTATACATGGTATGAATTAGACTTTCACCATAAGCAAATGCCTGCTATATTAAAATATGTAAAATAAGGATTTGCATATTGCAAAATTAGAAAAATAATTTTAGACTTTAATAACTGTCAACTTAATTTGCTTTACAAACATGGAAAGTGAGCAAAGATGAAGTGGCTTCTGTTGTCATTGCTCAAATTAATTGCAGGGTTGTTCCTGAAAATCAGTTCTCTATAATTTAATCCAGTGGATATGTGTGATAAGCTTTTGACACACAAGGATTGTTTTTAGTCATATTGGAGATTATTAAAATGAAGCAGATGGTTATACATAGCAATTAAACTGGGTGTATGCCATTCCAGCATAGTTCAACATGTTGAGATTTTTGAGGGTAACAAATATAAACATGGATTTTAGGTCAAACACCCATATTTATAAAAATTAAAATATTCTCCCCCCAAAAAGATTGTTTTCAAATGCTGAATTTAACAAAAGATGAATAAAAGCAGGGGCAAGAGTAAGATGAAGGATGGTCCTTTAATTTTGAAGCTCTCTAAAATCAAAATGCATCTCAAAAACATTTGAGAAATTAAATTATAAGTATGAATATTTAAAATTTTTTGGATGAATCACATTTAGTATGTTCTAAGCCTGAGGAAAAAGAGACTCTTCTGACCTTTTCTTTGTCTACTTGTAGCCTTTGACTTGTCTCCAAATGCCTATTTTTTAAGATTTATTTCAATTACATGGTAAAAATATGTACTGATAAAGTAAAAAATTATTATGAAATGCAGTCCTCTACTACAAGTGGGAAAGCAATATAAAATAGCAATCAAGGGTTTTTGTTTGTTTGTTTGTTTGTTCTACTGCCACTATCAACTCCATCACATTTTTTCCTTCTTCTTATTTGCATACAGAACTAATAATCACTAACATTTATATGGTACATTCTAGCTTACCAAATGTTTTTTCACAAGCATTGCCTCATGTAGTACTCATAATAGGCCTGTGGGGTATCTAGTATTATCATCACCATGTTGCAGACAAGGAAACTAAGATTCAAAGAGACTAAGAAACTTGTAAACAATTTTCAGAATTCATTAGATTCATTATTCAGCCACTAAAATTCAAGATTTTGTTGACATTTTAATGACAAGGGAAAATGCTCATGAAAAAATTTCAAGTTAAAAAAGAATAGGCCATTGTAGCAGTTTGGCATTATTTATGAATTCCAAAAAAAGATATTGGATTATGTGTGTAAACTGGTCTGTTCCTCTGGGCATAATTAAGTTATGATTAGGGCTTTGATTGAGCCCCAACAGTAGGACATTGAGTCCCCACCCCTTGGACTCAGAGATAAAACTATATGGTAGAGCAGAGGAATTAGTTGGTGTTTTGATGTTGTAGTTCTGATGTTGAGTTTTAATGATGGAGCCTGTGGAAGTAAGCACACAGAGGAGCTTGGCCGTGAGGAAGGAGAGAAGACCCTGGTAAAAGAGATGAGCCATTTGCCTGATAGTCTACAGCTGGCCTTGTGGGGCAAGTTAAAGCCTAGAGAGCCTCATAGCCTACAGCTGACCTGTGGAGATAGCAGTGGAGCTGAGCCCAGAGACAAGCAGCCCCAGGAAGAGAGGAACCCAGGAAGCCTGAACCCTCACAGGCATCGGCAGCCATCTTGCTCCAACACGGGGCAATAGACTTTGGTGAGGGAAGAAACTTATGCTTTGTGGCCTGGTAATTGTGGGCTTCTACCCCAAATAAATACCCTTTATAAAAACTAACCGATTTCTGGTATTTTGCATCAGCACCCCATTTGGCTGACTAATACAGCCAACATTTTTACAAAAACAGAAAACTACATGTATTGAAGAGGATGTGGATAAATAGGAACGCTCTTCACTGTTGGTGGGAATGTAGAATGGTGCAGCCTTTGTGGAAAGCAGTTTGGTGGTTCCTCAAGAAACTAAATATAGAACTGCCATATGATCCAGCAATCCTGTTGCTAGGAGTATATTGAGAAGAAATGAAAGCAAAGATGTGAACTGACATTTGCACACCGATGTTCATAGCAGCATTAGTCACAACTGTTAAAATATGGAAACAACTTAAGTGTTCATAAACTGATGAGTGTATAACAAAAGGTGTGATATACATACAATGGAATACTATTCAGCTGTAAGAAGAAGTGAAATCGAGATGTATAGGACAACATAGATGAACCTTGAGGACATTAGGTTGAGTGAAATAAGTTAGACAAAAAGGATAAAAATTGTATGTCTCACTAATATGAACTAAAATGATTAATAAACTCATGGAGGTAAACTCTAGAGCAGGGGTTCTTAACCGTTTTTGTTACATGGACCCCTTTTCCAGTCAGGTGAAAACCATGGACCCTTTACTAAGTCCACACTATACTGTGTATTATTTAATAAAGATATCACACCCGCACCAACACGTCCCCACAAGAATAATGTTTTCTTGAATTCAATTCAATCTCACGGACCCCTTGTTAAGAACCCCTGCTCTAGAGTATAAGTTACTAGGAAATTGAATGTGGGTGGAGAATGGGAGCTGATACTTAATGTATGTAGAATATTTAATAAGGTTTATTGTAAATGTGTGGAAATGAATAGAGCTGATAGTAAAATATTATAGTGATTATATCTAACACTGTTGATTTATAAATGTGATTGTGGCTGAAAAGGGTAGTCTGTGGACATAATATTTCAATTGAAAGGAAGCTAGAGAATAATGTAAGGACTGAAGAATAAGATAGTGATTTTGGTGGTGAATGATGATTGTGGTTGATAGAATAAGAATGTTCTTCCTTTACAAAGTGTTTAGTATATAGTGATACATGGGAAAATTACAACTAATGTAACTTATGGATAATAGTTAACAGTAATATTGTAATATTTTTGCAGCAAAGGAAAAAAGATATTATATCAATTTTAAGGCACAACAATAAGGAAGTATATGGGGGTAAGGGATTTTTCCTTTTGGAGTAATGAAAATGTTCCAAAATTCACTGAAGTGATGACAGCACAACTCTGTGATAAAAATGACTCTTGGCCTTTCTTTCACATGGCAATGCACATGGATGCCTCTCCTGGCTTCTCCTTTCTCTTCTGGGTTTCACTGACTTCCAGCCTTTGGCTACTCCCTCCTGCTCTCTCTCTCTCTCTCTCTCTCTCTCTCTCTCTCTCTCTCTCTCTCTCTCTCTTTCCATCTCTCTGTCTCTCTGTGACCTTCCCTATAAGACCTTCATTTATAAGATTAACACCTATCATGATTCATCTGGGCCATACCTTAAATGAAATAACCTCTTCAAAAGGTCCTGTTTACAAAGGTGCATTGCCACAGGAATGGATGAAGTT
>PVKH010002558.1:0-26878 GCA_004027955.1 Chaetophractus vellerosus
ATTTTTGTATAGGGATCCTCTTTCCTTCTTTTGCTGTGTATATCAAATTTTCTCATCACCATTTGTTGAATGGGCTGTTCTTCCTGAGCTGGGTGGGTTTGACAGGATAGTCAAAAATCACTTGACCATAGATGTGAGGGTCTGTTTTTTAACCATCAATTCAGTTCCATTGGTTTATGTGTCTGTCTTTATGCCAGTACCATGCTGTTTTTACCACTGTAGCTAGGTAATACACCTTAAAGTCCAGAGATGAGAGCCCTCCAACTTCGCTTGTCCTTTTTAAGATGTTTCTGGCTATTCAGGACTCCTTACTCTTCCAAATAAATTTGACAATCATGTTTTCCATTTATTTAAAAAATGCTGGTGGACTTTTTAATCAGGATTGCATTCAATCTGTATGTCAATTTGAGTAGAATTGACATCTTAATGATATTTAGTCTTTCAATCCATGAGCATGGAATGTTCTTCCAATTATTTAGGTCTTTTTTAAATTTCTTTTAATAATGAGTTGTAGTTTTCTGAATATGAGTGCTTTACATTGTTGGTTATGTTTATTCCTGAGTCTTTGGGTTTTATCTGTCATATTTTATTTTCACCACTCTTGACATTTTTGTTAGTTTTATTGATATAATCTTCATTTATAGCCTCTCTTTCAGACCTCTCTCTCCTTTTCAGACTGTAGCACACCCTTTAATATTTCCTGCAAAGCAAGTCTCTTGGTTACAAACTCTCAGTTTCTGTTTATCTGTGAATATTCTAAACGCACCTTCATTTTAAAAAGACAGTCTTGCTGGATATAAGATTCTTGGCTGGAAGTTTTTCTCTTGTAGTATCTTAAATATATCATACCACTGTCTTCTTGCCTCCATGGTATCTGATGAGAGATCAGACTTAATCTTATTGGGTATCCCTTATATGTTATGCATTGCTTTTCTCTTGCTGCTCTCAGAATTCTCTCTTTGTCTTTGACCTTTGAAATTCTGATTAGTAGGTGTCTCAGAGTTGATCTAATCAGATTTTTTTTTTGGATGGAAGTGTGTTGTGCTTCTTGCACATGGATATCTATATCCTTCAATATGGTTGGGAAATTTTCTACCATTATTTCTTCAAATACTCCTTCTGCCCAGTTTCCTTCTCTTCTCCTTCTGGGACACCCATGACATGCATGTTTGCACATCTCTTGCTGTCCTTTAGTTCCCTGAGACCTTGTTCAAGTTTTTCCAATCTTTTCTTCATCTGTTCTTTTGCATGTTCACTTTCAGAGGCCATTTCTTCAAGCTCATCAATCCTTTCTTCTGCCTCCTCAAATCTGCTATTACATGATTCCAGTGTGTTTTTAATTTCATTCATTGCACTTTTCATTCCCATAAGATGTGCTGTTTTTCTGTGTATGCTTTCAAATTTTTCTTTGTGCTGACTCAATGTCCTCTTAATGTCCTTAATTTCTTTAAGCATATCATTGAGTTTATCAAGGAGATTTGTTTGAACATCTATGATTAGTTGTCTCAACTCCTTATCTTGTTCCTTTAACCAGGCTATTTCTTTCTGTCTCTTGGTGTGGATTGTAATTTTTTGTTGGTGTCTTGGCATCTGGCTTACTAGAGTATTTATTCTGGTTACAGCTTTTCTCTTTAGTTTAGGGCTTCCTGCCCTTTCTCCCTTGCTGGTTGTGTAGTAGGAGCCAAGGATGTAGTTTGTGCTATAAGCTGTGGAGGCTCAAGCTACCCTCATTGCCCCAAGGACCAATGAAGCTTCTCCCCACTTTCTACTTTGCCAGGGGTATGAACAGAGCCACAGCTGTGTGGAATAATCAAAGTCATCCAGGCCTAGAGTGTAGTTGCCCAGAGAGACTGATGAATCTTCATGTCCCTTTCCCCCCTGCCAGGGGTTAGGATGGAGCTGCAGGTGTGGGCAGCAATCTATGCAGTGTAGGCCCAAGATGACCACATTTGCCCCGGAAGATTTCTGACTATTCGGTCTGTGCCAGCTAAATGTACCTGCAGTTACTTGGATAGTCTGTTGCAGGGCCTGTCAGCTTCCTCCCTGCTAGAGGTGGAGCTGAAGGCTTGGCTAGAGCTGCAAGCCAATCTGGATGAAAGAAACTGGTCTCTATCATCACTGTGATTTTTCAGTCTGCCTGGCTTCCCCTCATGCTGGGGGTAGTGTCACAATGGCAGCCACTGGCCACCTTCTGACTTGGAAAGGATCAAACTTTAGCTGTTCTTAGGGTTATACTTTAGCCAGCTGAATTGACTAATCATTAGCTGAAATTGGTGGCCAACTGTCTCTGCCTCCTTTGTTTTTAGGAAATGGAGCTTCCAATTCCTGCCACAGAATAACTCCTGGTTGCTGCCAGAGTACGATGATTACCAGCCTCCATGGTGTGGCCTGTAATTTCCCTGAGAGGCTGGTGCAGCTCCCCCCAGCTTCCTCCCTGCCCGTTGTGGGCCTTGGGCTTAAGCTAGAGAGGCAATCTAATACAGATGGAAAAAAGCCAGTCCCTACCAGCACTGTGATTTTCAGCCAGCCTGGCTTCCCCTCATGTCAGGCTCAGAGTTAAGCTGGCGGCCACCAACCTCTCTCATACTCGGACATGTTCAAACTTCAGCTGTTCTTAGGATTATACTTTAGCCCGCTGAATTTACTAATCAGTGTCTGTAGTTGGTGCCTAACTGTCTCTTCCTCCCCTGTTTTGGGAAGTGGAGCTTTCAATTCCAGCCACGGAACAGCTCCTGAGTTGGCTTGTGCCTTCAGTGGAGGATGGGCACCTGCTTCCATGGCATGGAGTGCTCTTCTCTGCAGATGGGGGTCTTCTCCTTCCACTCTTTCAAGGATGTTGCAGGATGCACTTCTGGTTTCCTGCAGTCCCCAAATAAGTGCTCTAGTTAGTCGTGGGTGATCACCAACTGCCCTGTAGCAGGAGCTGATTCTTGGAGCTTTTTACTCTGCTGCCGTCTTGCTGGTTGTCTTCGTAGTAATAATTTGATGATGTTCTTTCATAATGTGTAACAAATGTTTTACAACAATGCAAGATATTTTGGGTAGGCTGATATATGGAAGCCCTGTGTGATGTTCTGCATGTTTGTTTTATAAATTCACAATTTTTATTATATACTTACTGTTGATGTATGTTCATGTGTGAATGATATATTTCAATAATTTTTTAATGAAAAAAAAAAGAAAGATTCTGAATATTTAGAAAGCATCTTAAAATTCAATCTCCAGAGCCTCCTTGGGCCATTTGATGAGGCCCAGATTCTGAGCCCAGGGTAAAAGCTTCAGAGCCATGTCCACAGAACAATCTCTGTCACCCTGCTTGGGGCTTAGCTGGCAAGAGACCAGGACAAATTCTTCCTGTTGCTGGCAGAGTAGTCATTCTACTTTTTAGTCTCTCTCCTCAGGTTTGGAAGATTTAGACTTAAGGTTAAGTATAGGAATTCTGATTTTAGTCTCAGATGTAAGCTAATTTACCCAGCACAACTTTTCCAGTTAAAAAAAAAACAAAAAGAATGGTGGCTTGGAAAGCCTATTATCATCGTGCACTTTATATAAATTTAAAATCAGTGGCTGGACTAGCCATACTCTGAGAACTCCACCCACAATTTTTCTTATATTCTGCATTTGATATTCTTTGATATGAAAAATGAGAAAATGGAACCTCAAATAGTATGAAATGAAAGGAATTTGGAACCCTAAAATCAAACTAAAGATCTGCCTTTATGCATTGGTACATTAGACATAAGTATTTTGGACAGTAAGATCTCCCTTAATCAGAATGCCATAAAAAATAATTTCAGAGTCACAATTTTAGATTCTTCAATACCCTGTGGTAAACTGGCTTATATTTTATGTTTCCTACCCCCACCCCAACCCATCTATTTCACATAGACACTGTGAGGGTAAAACTTCCAGTTTCAAATACTTTGTACATCACTCTCATTCTCCCTTTATGAGTGATCTTATTTAATCTCCAGAAAAGAAGGAAGAAAGAAAGGAAGGAAGGGAAGGGAAGGAGGGAGGGAGGGAAGGAAGGAAGGAAGGAAGGAAGGAAGGAAGGAAGGAAGGAAGGAAGGAAGGAAGGAAGGAAGGAAGGAAGGAAGGAAGGAAACATAATAAAGTATTCCACCCAATAGAATAGAATAAACATGAGTTGTGAGACATGTGTATATTTAGCTCGAAATGTGTAAAATAAATGAGGAAGTTGTCATACTTGTTTAATCTGTTCTCAAAGTGCATTACCATACCTTAAAAAGCCACATGCTTAAAAATTAGATGTGTATTTTCAATTTTCCCAAAATCCTGGATGATGCCTCCTTTTATAACATTTAAATCACATATGAATTTTGAATTTTGAGAGGAATTATAATCAATTTCTCCATCATCCCATATAGTCTTTCCATAAGGCATTAGAAGCAATTGTTTTTCTGGTGACTAACAGCCAATTGCAAAGGAACTGTGTATGCTAAAGAAGATGTAGAGCCTTTGAAGTTCCCTCTCAGACTTGAGCCTTTTCTATTAACATTCATGGAACTGGATAATAGCTCCTTCTGAATTCTCTCCTTGGTGGCCAAGCTGTTTTTATTGGTGAATTCAGAAATAGTAATAAAATAGAAGATTTGAAAATCTTCAAAGAGAAATAGAGTGAATAGTCTCCCTGATTCAACCACTGTTTGCAAATATTTATTTTTTCATCTTTAAACCTCAGAGTATGTTTGATTTGAAGCACTAAAACAGCAATTGCTCTGACCCACAGAAAATTTTTATGCTGAATAAACCACCTCATAGCTTAAACATTTAGTGTGGATGTCTTCACACAACATTCCCCTTGTGAAGCTTCTGGAATTCTGGTTTTCAATTGACTTCATTGTCATGTCACTTTCAGAAAGCTTCCTAGGATCTTAAGGAATTTAGTCCTTATGTTTTAAGGTGCAAGTTCTTATGAAATAAAGGATATTCCTTGTATTTCCCTAGAATAAAATGTGAAAAGTTTGTTCTTTTCTGATCTCTTTTTAAGAGAGGGTGTAGAATGTTGGTACTTACTAGGTATGCTGCATCTCTTTTCAGATAGAAAGGACAAAGTAAAAAACTACACTACTGTCTGTCTTAACTTATTTTTCAAAAATATGATTCCTATTCTTTGAAAAAGCCTGTTTTAGTTTAGTTTTTACGCCCCCTCTACAAATTAAAGAATAAGAAGAGACTTCTACTTATGTTCTAGAATCAAGAGTCTACACACTAACTTTAATCTATTGAAAAATTTGGCCTTCATATAGTTATCATTCCTAGTACATAGCTGAACAAAGAGCTGTAATGTCTTCAGAACATTGCCATTCTCAACGTTAAAAATTATGACTTGATCTTCCACCATCTCTGCAACACATTCTAATTCTATTGATGTCCAACTTTGTAACAATAGGCATATTTCACTTCAATGGACTGAACTGGATAAAGTGATCAAAACACCATCAACCTTGGGGGGATTGTGGGAGCATGGGTTAGGCATATAAGTCTTAGCTCTCACTAAAACAACAAAGAAAAAGCCAGAGGTTGCAGTGGGGACTTGCTTAGGGGCACAGCAAACCAGGACACTGCTTACCAACTTCTAGAAGAGTGAGGATCAGAGACATGAAGAAGCCAAAACAAGTAATCGTGAGTTATTAAACCTTCTGGCTGCCTGGAAGGGCTCCCTACCCCCACCCCCGAGATATTACAAGAGGATAAAACTCCTGACGAATCCTATCTAACTGAGAGTAGGGCAGACGTCTGCCGCCACAGGAAGGTTCTCTGAGTCATCTAGGAGGGTATTGGACAGATAGGGAAGCTAGGAATAATCGTGGGTTGCTTACCACAGTCGCTGGAAGGGGCACACGTTCACAGCCCTCCCGGTAGACAGACTAGGTGGAGACCCTAGCCCCCTTCTCCAACCAGGAGTGTGATGGCAGATTCCCTGCGAGGAAGAAGGGTCCGGGAGAGTGGAAAATGATTTTTGTGGCGAGTTTAACCAGCTAGGCCTCCCTTGAATATCAGAAGGGACCTGGACTAGACAGGGAGAGGGGAAGAGGATCGCCTGAGACTGGCAGTCATCCCCGGCCACCTAAAGAGAGGAATTACATCAGTGAGGAGGCAGAGACAAGTGGTGATCAATACCACTCCGGCTGATGGCAGGGGATCTAACCTACCTGAGGAAAAAGGGGCAGATAGCCCTCTGAAAGGCTAATTAACCCAAGGAATCAGAAAAACTCAGGGGAATAATTCCAGCCTAGCATATTTGAATCTCTGGATCGATTCCTGGCTATTCCTTGAAGTAATTCAACAGGTTATCAGTCATCCAGCTGAAACTTTATGACAGGGAACATATAGACATTTTCTTTGTATTAGCTTTTCTTGGAGCTCTTATTTAAAAAAAAAAAAAAAGTAGTTCATTTTGTTTCATTTTCCTTACTTTACTCACTAAAACCCAGCTCAAAACCTGCAGAGGGCAGGCTGCAGAGTGAGTGATTAAAGAACACCAGCAGCCTGAGAAGATCCTTAGGGGTCTAAGAGAGAAGGCTATGTTTATTTTTTTTTTCTTCTCTCCGTCTCTTTTTTTTTTAAACGAGTTGCTGCTGTCTTGTTTCTTGCTTGTTTTGTATCCCCTCCCTTTCTTTCTCTGCTTGTTTATTTTTCTTTTTTTCTTTATTTTTTTCTTTTAATTACTAATCTATTCTACCTATGCTATTTCTTTTCACTCCTTCATCTTTATTTTTTTAAAGATTTATTTTTATTTATTTATATATCTCCCCCTTGCTGCTTGTTCTTGCTGTGTTCATTGCTTTTGCGTTCTTCTGTGTCTGTTTGTCTCCCCCTGCTGCGGCATCCCACTGAGTCAGCTCACCGCATGGCAGCTTGCCCTGCTTGGGGTGGCTTGCCCTGCCTGCAGCAGCTTGCCCTGCTCACAGCAGCTTGTTCTGCTTGCGGTGGCTTGCTCTCTCAGGGTGGTCTGCCTTCTTGAGGAGGCTCCAGGAACCAAACCCGGGGCCTTCCATGTGGTAAACCAGGGCTCTACCAATTGAGCCACAGCGGGTTCCCACTCCTTCATCTTTATATCTTTTGTTTTCTCTTGTTGTTCTTTCATTACACCTCTTTTATTTGGCCTCCAATTTTCCTTGTTTGTATTTCTCCCTCTCTCCTTTTCTCTCTGTATACTTTCTCTTTTTTACTTTTTTCTATCTCTCCTTTTTTCTTTTCCCCTCTTCTCACCATTCCAGCCTTTTAATTCATTGTATATATTTTTCTCTATTCTGTTTCTTGTTTCATTGTTTCTATTCCACTTTCCTAATCATATTCCTCTGTGCTTCTTACTCATGTTAATTGCTTTATTTCCAAGATCTTGTATGGTAGCTCTCCTAACTTTTACTACTACCATTACTATTATTCTTTTTGTCTTCCTATCTCTTTCCTTTTCTCTGGTCCTAATTTTTTTTCTTTCAAAAGGACATAGGCAAATCTCTCTTACAAAAAGCAGCTGAGTGAGGGCAAGATCCTGCCCAAGTGAGTTGTTTTGAGAACCCACAGTTTAGGAAGCTTCAGGACATCAATCTGGAGGGAGCTGGACAAAGAGATAACTTCCTCAAGGCACTGCTGGCTTGATATGTGGTTGCTGTGTTTCCTCTTCCTTGATTTCCCCTTTTATGTATATACCAGTTTTGTCTACCAATGCTATCTCTTTTGCTTGCCTCATCATTCTATCTTCTGCTTCTTGTTGTTGTTCTTACATTCCACCTTTCTTTGTTTAGTCCTCAGTTTTTCTGGTTTTTACTTCTATATCATCTATCCTGTTTTCTTTCATATAGTAACATTTTTTCTTTTTGTCTTTTCTTTTCTCTTTCCCTGTCTCCTCATCATTATGGCCTTTTAATTCATTCTATATGTTTCTATATTTGGTTTCCCATTTCATTGTTGGTACCCCACTTTTTTCCCCTATTACTCTACACTGCTTACATGAGTTAAATATTCATTTTACAAGGTCTTATATGATTCCTTTTCAAATGATTCTTATTTTTATTACTATTATACTTTTACTTTTCTTACCTCTTTCACTTTCTCTAGTCCTAATTTCTTCCTTCAAGGGAAATACAAAACAGCAATGAAATAGAATAAGAAGAACAAAGTGTCAAAGAGAAAACTTAACACATACAGAAAAAAAGCAATTAAATAAAACCTTAGAGTAAAAAGAGAAGCTAATCAACTGAATAAACACAAATGAAAAGAGGACCAAGAGCAACAAAAAATTACAAACCATACTAAGAAACAGGAAGACATGACCCAGTCCAATGAACAAACTAAAACCCAAGAAAAGGTGCAGAACATTGAACAACTAATCAAAGCTGTCCAACAAATATCATGGACCAACTTAATGAAGTGAAGGAAGATAATAAGAATATTAAGAAGACACTGGGAGAACATATTGAAGAAATTGTAAACATACATAAAAAGATAACAGATATTATGGTGATGAATGGCACAATATAAGAAATCAAAAAGACACTGGAAGCACATAACAGCAGATTTGAACAGGCTGAGGAAAGAATTAGTGATGTGGAAGATGGTACATCTGAAATAAAACACAGAGATAAAAAGATAGAAAAAATCCAGCAGGGACTTAAGGATTTGTATGACAACACAAAAACACACAAACTATTCATTACAGACATCCCAGAGGGAGAAGAGAAGGGAAAGTGTACAGAGAGAGTGTTGTACGAAATAATGGCTGAAAACTTTCCAACCCTATTGAGGGAGATGGATGTATATGTCCAGAAAATGCAGTACACCCTAAAAAGTATAAATCCCAACAGGCCTATTCTAAGACATATACTTGCCAAATTGTCCAATGCTCAAGACAAAAAGAAAATACTGAAAGCAGCAAGAGTAAAGAGAACCATCACATAAAAGGGAAGCTCAATAAGATTAAGTGCTGATTTCTCATCCAAAACCATGGAGGCAAGAAGGCAGTGGTATGACATAGTTAAGGTAAAAGAAAAAATCTTCCAGCCAAGAATTCTCTATCTAGGAAAGCTGGCATTCAAAAATGATGGGGAGTTCAAAATATTCACAGATAAACAGAAATCAAGAGAGTATACCAATAAGAAACCTGCACTTCAAGAGATACTAAAGTGAGTTCTGCAGGTTGAAGGAAAAAGCAGTAGACAGAGATTTGGAGGAGGGTGTAAGAAGAACTAAAAAGGCAAAAAGAGAAATTAAAAAAAACTTATGACATACATAAACCCAAAGGTAAGGTAAGTCATTCCATGAGAATAATAACACACTGAATGTTATTATTCTGAATGTTAATGGATTAAACTCATCAGTCAAGAGACATAGATGGGCAGGATGGATAAGGAAATATGACCCATCTATATGTTGTTTACAAGAAACCCACCTTAGACCCAGGGATTCAAGGAGACTTAACGTGAATGGCTGGAAAACAATCTTACAAGCAAAGAATAACCAAAAAAAAAATGAAAAAAAGAGTGGGAGTAGCTATGCTAATATCAGACAAAATAGAGTTTAAAAGCAAAAATATTGCAAGAGACAAAGATTGACACTATATATTAGTGAAAGGGGTACTCTTTCAGGAAGAAAAAACAATCATAAATATTTATGCACCTAACCAAGGCATCTCAAAATACATGAGGCAAACACTGGTAAAAGTAAGTAGAGAAATAGATGCCTATAAATTATACAGGGGGACTTTAGTACACCATTATAACCATTAGAGAAAACATTTCAACAAATAATCAATAAAGAAACAAAGACTTTGATTAATACATTAGAGAATCTGAATCTAATAGACATATACAGAACACTACACCTAAATACAGTGGTATATACATTCTTCTCGAGAGCACATGGGCCATTCTCCAAGATAGACCACATGCTAGGCCACAGGAAAATTCTCAGTGAATTCAGAGTGATGGAAATCATACAAAGTAATTTCTCTAACCACAAAGGAATGAAACTGGAAATCAGTAAGGGCTAGAGAACAAGACTAGGAACAAAGATATGGAAGTTAAACAACATATTCTTAGAGAAAACAGTGGGTCAAGGAGGAAATCTCAAATGGAATCAGTAACTTCCTTGAAATGAATGAAAATTACAATACAACATATCAAAACCTATGGGCTGCAGTAAAAGCTGCACTGAGAGGGAAATTTATAGCCACAAATGCATATATCAAAAAAGAAGTAAGAGCTAAAATCAAAGACAGAACTGCACATATGGAGGAATCAGGAAAGGAACAAACTAAGCCCAAAGGAGGTAGAAATAAGGAAATAACAAAGATTGGAGCAGAACTAAATGAAATAGAAAATAAGAAAGCACCAGAAAAAATAAAACCAAAAGTTGGTTCTTTGAGAAGATCAATAAAATTGACAAACCCTTAGCCAGACTAACAAAGGAAAAAAGAGAGAAGATGCAAATACACAAAATAAGAAATGAGGAAGGGGATATCACCGCTGGCCCCACAGAAAAAAAAGAGTATCATAAGAGGATACTTTGAAAAATTATATTCCAACAGGAAGGAAAATTTAGTGGTTTCCACAAGAAAGGAAAAGTACAGACCAATCTCTAATGAACCTAGATGCTAAAATCCTCAACAAAATACTTGCTAATTCGCATTCAACAACACATCAAATGAATTATACACCATGACCAAGTGGCTTTCATCCCAAGTATGCAAGGGTGGTTCAACATAAGAAAATCAATCAGTGTAATACACCACATAAACAGATCAAAAGAAAAAATCACATGATCATCTTTATACATGCAGAAAAGCATTCAACAAAATACAGCACCCTTTCCTGATAAAAACGTTGCATAAAATAGGAATAGAAGGAAACTTTCTGAACATGACAAAGGGTATATATGAAAAACCCACAACTAGCATAATATACAATTGTGAAATCCTAAAAACTTTCCCTCTAAGATTGGGAACAAGAGAAGGATGCCCACTATCACCACTCCTATTTAACATTGTCTTAAAAGTACTTGCTCTAGCACTGAGGCAAGAAAAAGATATAAAAGGCATCTAAATTGGAAAGGAAGAAGTAAAAATTTCACTCTTTGGAGACGACATGATCCTATACATAGACAGCCCTTAGAAATCTACAGCAAAGCTTCTAGAACTTAAAAAGAAGTTCAGTAAAGTCGCAGGCTATAAGATCAATGCTCAAAAATCAGTAGCATTTCTGTACACTAATAATGAGCAATCTGAGGAGGAAATCAAGAAAGAAATACCACTTACAATAGTAACTAGAAGAATCAAATACCTAGGAATAAATTTAACTAAAGATGTAAATACCTAGGAAAAAATTTAACTAAAGATGTAAATACCTAGGAATAAATTTAACTAAAGATGTAAAGGACTTATATACAGAAAAATACACAACACTGTTAAAGGAAATTGAAGAAGATTTAAATAAATAGCAGGATATTCCCTGCTCATGGATAGAAGGCTAAACATCATTAAGATGTCTATTCTACCTAAACTAATATACAGATTTAATGCAATCCCAATAAAAATCAACACAGCATTTTTTACTGAATAGGTAAAACTAACTACAAAATGTATTTGTAAGGGTAAGAGGCCCTGAAAAGCCAAAGACATTTTGAATAAGAAAAATGAAATTGGAGGAGTCATACTATCTGACTTTAAAACATACTACAAAGCTACAGTGTTCAAAACTTCATGGTATTGGCACAAGTTTAGACATGTCATCCAATGGAACCATATTGAGAGTTCTGATATAGATCTTAGCATATACAGTCATCTGATGTTCAACAAGGCCACCAAGGCAACTCAACAGGGAGAAAAATGGTCTCTTCAACAAATGGTGCTTATAGAACTGGATAGTCATATCCTAAAGAATGAGAGAGGAACACCATCTCACACCTTATACAAAAATCAACTCAAGATCTAAATATAAGAGCCAAGAACATAAAGACCATGGAAGATAATGTAGGGAAGCATCTACAGGACCTTGTAATAGGAAATGGTTTCATGAACTTCATACCCAAAGCATGAGCAGCAAAAGAAAAAATAGATAAATGGGATCTCCTCAAAATTAAAAACTTTCGCACCTCAAAAGACATTATCAGAAAAGTAAAAAGGCAGCCTACCCAATGGGAGAAAATATTTGACAACCATATATCTGATAGGAGCCTAATATCCAGCATATATAAAGAAATCCTACACCTTGAACATAAAAAGACAAACAACCCATTTAATAAAATGGGCAAGCGTGCAAATATTCTCACTGTCCTGATATTGTGATAATCAGGGTGTAATGGTTTCAGAGTTTTATTTAATCATGAATTCCAAAAATACAGATTGGATTATTCTTGTAAACTAATCTGTTCATCTGGGCATGATTAAGTTATGAGTAGGGCGTTAACTGCCACATCAATGAGACATTGAGCCCCACCCCTCAGTGGGCTTGGTCTCAAGTATGAAAGGCTAGACAAGAGGAAGCAGAGCAGCAGATTGAGAAAAGCAGATTGAGAGAAGCAGATTGAGAGAAGAGATTTGGAGAAGGAGATTTGAGAAGCAGTTCTGATGTTGGAGTGAGCCGTTCGCCCGATAGTCTACAGCTGCCTTGTGGAGAGACGCAACGCATAGAAAGCCTCATGATCTACAGCTGAACTCATGAAGGAAACAGAAGCTAAGCCCGGGGAGAAACGCAGCCCCGGGAACAAAGGAATCCAGAAGCCTGAACCCTGGAGACGTCGGCAGCCATCTTGCTCCAACACGTGGACTTTGGTATGGGAAGAAATTTATGCTTTGTGGCCTGATAACTGTAAGCTTCTACCCCAAATAAATACCATTTATAAAGACCGACCAATCTTTGGTATATTTCAAAAGGCACGCCTGTGGCTGACCAAAACACAGGGTAAGCTAAATCTTCACTATATTTGAAGGCAAGTGCCTTGAAAAGACATTTCTCCAAGGAATAAATACAAATGGCTAAAAAGCACATGAAAAGATGCTCAACATCACTAGCTGTTAGGGAAATGCAAATCAAAACTACAAGGAGATACCATCAACAACCATTAAGCTGGTGACTATTAAAAAAACAGGGGACTATAAGACTTGGAGATGATGTGGAGGAATGGGAACCTTCATCCATTGCTAGTTGGAATGTAGAATGGTCCAGCCATTGTGGAGGACAGTTTGGCAGTTCCTCAAAACACTAACTATAGAACTGCCATATGATCCAGCAATCCACTTCTAGGTACATACCCAGAAGAATTGAAAGCCAAGACATGAACAGATATATCCATACCAATGTTCATAGTGGCATTATTTACTATTGCCAAAAGTTGGAATCAACACAAATGTCCATCAACAGATGAATGGATAAACAAAATGTGGTACCTACATACAATGGAATACTATTCAGCTGTAAGAAGGAATACGGTGCTAACACACAGGATAACATGGATGAATCTTGAGGACCTTATGTTGAGTGAAACAAGCCAGGCATTGAAGGATGAGCATTACATGACCTCACTGATATGAATTAAGCAAATTGAGCAGATTCAGAGAGCTATTGTCTGAAAGATAGATTTACAGGAAATTGAAAGAAAGAAGAAGGTTGTGAGCTAACACCCGTATAGACATAATCTATGGTAAGGTGAAAGTGTGTAGTTGTGCATTGTAGGGGTATGACAGGAGAGTAGTGATATTATTGGTTTAGGTTGTTTAGGTTTGACAGGTGGAAAGATTGGGGAGGGGGGGTGCATGGAGATACACAATAACTGAGAGAATACTGAATTCCCATCCTGGAAAGCACTGCCACATTCTCTAATGGAGCAGCAACAGCCCCTCAAGTGCAGGGGAAATGACTGGCTAAGGAGGATGATCCATTGATGGACCCTTGATATTGACAACTATGCTTATGAGCCTTTGCTCTTGAAATTGAAACTTAGCCTATTGTTGTGGGGTGCCTAATAGTTGCCTCCTGAGAGCCTCCTTGTTGCTCAGAAATGGCTTCTCTCTAAGTAAACTCAGCATATAAATGCATAACCTTCCCCCCAGCATGGGAAATGACTCCTCAGGATGAGCCTCCCTGGCACCGAGAGATTACTACCAAGCACAGACTAGCAATGCAACTGGAAAAAGACCTCAAATAAAGGGGGGAAGGTAAAGACAAATGAGTTTATTTTTTTTTTATTTTTTTTTTAAAGATTTTTATTTATTTTATTACATATCTCCCCTTCCCCCCGCTGCGGCGACGCGCCGAGATTGGACACTGCGCAGGCGCGGCTTTCCCCACTTGTGGGAGGTCTCTGCGTCTGTTCACGGCCGGCGCTTGCTTCAGTTCGCGGGTGGCTGGCTGCGCTCCATCCACGGCCCGTGGCGGCTCTTGCCATGTCCATGGCAGCTTCTTGCCCTGCCCACGGCGGTTCCGGCCCGCCCATGGCGGCTTGCCATTCTCAAGGCGGTCTGCCCGCTAGGAGAGGTCCCCGGGAATCGAACCCGGGGCCTCCCATGTGGTATGCCGACGCCCTATCCACTGGGCTATCGAGCTGGCCCAAGACAAATGAGTTTATATGGCTAAGAGACTTCAAAGAGAGTGGGGAGGTCATGCCAGTGGTAACACTAATGCACATCTCAGCAGGATCTCATATACTGCCAAAGCAGAAACTACCCCAAATAATGGGGCTCCTGAGGGCTCTGGAGACATCCAGGTCCTATGGTCAGGGAAGATAGCTCCGGACTTTGGTGTCTTACCAGTGGACCCTACTTTGGAGTTTGTGCTCCTGAGAGTGACAGAGATGGATGGCTTCCCTACACATGGCTTCTATTTAAACCTATACTTGGTACTTGAGTTGGTAGGTGTATGTCCATAGACTGGAGTTGGTAGGTGTATGT
Source organism: Chaetophractus vellerosus (assembly GCA_004027955.1). Classification (NCBI taxonomy): domain Eukaryota; kingdom Metazoa; phylum Chordata; class Mammalia; order Cingulata; family Chlamyphoridae; genus Chaetophractus; species Chaetophractus vellerosus. Next base: position 14,912 of record PVKH010002558.1, read on the forward strand.
CCATAGACTGGAGTCTTTGGGCTGTCCTTGTGCCAGCTGGGCCTGGAACCTCAGCGGAGTTGCAACACCTACTTTCCAGTTCACTGGACTCACCCAGGACAACTAACAAGGAAGTGAGGATGGACAACCACCATACCAATGAAATGAGAGAACCAAAAACTGCAAGCAAGCGAGTCCCATCCCCCAGCTGTATGAGATTGAAGTCTCCTCTCAATTAGAGGTGGAGAGGGCATCACCAACCTAGAATCCTCAAGATTGGGGAAAGAACTATGAACTAGTGTGGACTTACTGGTATTCAACTATAGACATATTGTGATTCTAGCATTGGAAGAAATGACAACATTGATGTGGAGGCAGTGACCACTGAAGGCTCTGGGGGCAGGGAAAGGGAAAAAGAGTTGTAATGCAGGAGCTTTTTCGGGACTTGAGAATCATCCTGATTGACATTGCAATGACGGATATAGGCCATTTTATATTGTCACATACCATGCAGAACTGTGTGGGAGAGAGCATAGACTACAATGTGAACTATGGTCCATGCTCCGTGGCAAAGCCCCAGGATGCACTTATCAATTGCAATGAATGTGCCACACTAATGAAGGAAGTTGTTTAAGTGGGAGGGTGAGGGAGGTGTGGGGAGTGGGGCATATAAGAATCCCTATATTTTTTGTGTCACATGTATGTAATCTAAGTATCGTTTAAAAAATAATAAAAAAATTTAAAAGCTCAAAAATGATAAACAAAACAAAACCAAACACCATCAACTTGTGATAATACTAAAATCCATTGATTATACACTTTAGATAGATTGTATGGTATGTGAATATATCTCAATAAAACTGCTTTAAAACAAAAAAACAAAAAAATCACCATCAATGCGGCCAGCTCTCTCCCAGCCAGCTAGCAAGTTATCAACAACAAGTTCAGAAGATCATGTCTAGGGAATCAAGGACGTATCACTACTTGTAACATACCCAAAAGCAAAGATCCAAAGCTTTTTATATGCCAGGTCACAGGTTGTTTCCAGGGCCTGAAATGCCTTTTCCTTGCTCATCTCTTGGCTATTGTCTTCTTCTCATCTTCCATTACTCATCGTAATTGTTACCTTCCCTAGGACATTTCCTCTGACTACACTAGCTAAGTAGGTCTCCCCACCCCAACCCTGTCATTTCAATAATGGTACCTTTTTTGTTTTGTGTTTTTTTTATAGAATTATCACAATTAGTAATCATAAATGAATCATTATTTACTTTTAGAGCATCTGTGTTCCCAACAGACTGTAAACTCTATTAAGAGAGAAATGTTGTTTCATTTAGCAAAATAGATATCCAGTCTGGTGGTTCTGGCTTATTCTATGCTTATAATAAATATTTGATAAATCATTGAACAAATAAAAATGCATATACCATCTTCAGAAAGACTGAAAAGGTGAACAACAATCTCTGTAGTTACCTTTGGATTGTGGACTTTTGATTCCTATTTTTATCTTTCTCCATTTCTATATTTTTCCACAGTTTTTATAGGAATACACACACACACATCATCACAGAGTTTTTAAAGACTAGAAAATGATAGGAAAAAAACACAAATGACTAAAATTATTTTCAGAAAAATCAATTCTTCTCCAAAAGAAAATTTAAGTAAATTACAGTACTTTGAAGGCAATTCTTTTGCAGCAGTGAACCATAAAGTGTTCACTTGGTTACTAAATGATTGAATTCATTATTAAGCTTGACAAAGTGTCATTCTGGAGTAGACCCTTCGTGCACATTTTCTGTATTGCCCTATTGGGTTCATAAAAACAAGAAAATTGTTTCCCAATGGTTCATACCTACAGAAAAGGGCAATTGTCTCAAGATAAAATGATGACTATTTTTAGCAGGAAAAGAAAGAAGATGAACCTGGCTTCATTTCTTCTACTTGGTGGGAGGACAGCTTTTACGTGCATTACAACAGCAGTGTTTTAAACTCAAATTAGAAAAGTTTGGAAAAGACAAATAAATGAAGCCTGTTACAGGGATAAAAAAAGGTACATGGATTAAAAAGAATTGAAAAGAAAATAGATGATACATTGAGGAAGAGAAATCTATTAGATGATACATGGCCACTGATTGGAATAGGAAGGATTATTTTAAGGAAAACATTGATTGACTAATCTGCTTTACTAAAACTTAGATAAGAGTAGATAGGCAGGGAATTTGGTCAGGCATAAAGAAAATATTTTTTGCTTTTATTTATCATTTTTTACATTTATTTTTTTCAACATTTTTTATGAAGAATTTCTTGATATAGGATGAGTCAACACAGAAAGGAAATATTAGCAAGCTGTGGTACTACAGCCTTGAAAATCAGTGAAAATTTGACAGTTTATTGCTGAAGCACGAAAGCTAATGATCTGCTGACACTGTGTCAGGGAAATCAACACAGTGAACACTTCCAGCTCCAATATTCTGTCATATCCTGCCAATGTGGGATAAGGCTAAGGGCTTAAAAGAATCTAGGACAAATCACAACTAAATCCCCACCCAACCACTTTACCCCACCCATTTCCCACCCCAGGACCACTTGTGCATTTTTCTTCAAATCATTATCTGACTCCCCTAGTGAACTTCTGATTATTTAAATGCTCAAACATGTGAACAATCAAGTAAATATGGTTTTAATATTGATTTGGCAAACCACATACGAAGAAAAGTCGATAGGGTCATTCTGAAAATTAACCACAGATTGTTGGGTGATAAACAGCACAATGCCACACTTACTTTAGCTGAGCCAGACAGAGCATAAATGTTTGATGTTTTAAATCTACAGTGATACAGAGCCCAGAGATATAAGTAAGAAAAATTGCCCAGTTGGTGGACCTTATTTTCCTCAATACTGCTGTCAGAGCAAATGCTGATGATTTATTTGGGGCTGGATTTCACTCACTCAGCAAAAGGCCATAACTTTAAGGTTAAGATAATATATACTGCATTGAGCAAATTATTTTCGAACCAGTGAAATCAATATACATGTAATTCTGATATGTTGGTATCAACAATATTGCTGTTCAGATTTCTTCCAATTATTAATTACATACCATATATCCCATTTCAACAAATCACATCTTAAGAGAAGCTAGAAATATTTAAACACTTTGGGACGGGTGTTAGCCTAAAAGAATTCCAGCAAGAAATTATAGGCACCCACTGCCCCCCCCCCAAAAAAAAACCCACAAATCTACCTATGCAATGCCTATGTCTTTGATATACTTATGGCAAAGATTAAATACTTCCTCATTAGGTCATTGTGCTTTTAATATTCAAGTTTCCTTACATACTAAGCTATCTCTTAGAAGGCACCACCACACTTTTCCAAAGTAACTATAGGCCTGCTATTCTGTGTAAATCTTGCTTTCACACCTACAAAATGAGCCAATGATGAGTCTTCTCACTTTCATGGTAAAAGCAGCACTGGGAATATTTATTTACAACTTGTCTCCCATAAGACAGGAGGAAAAATAAGACCTAAGAAAATCATTACAGTTCTGCAAATCAGCTATTTTTATATGATGAGTTCTACTAGGCATCAATTGAGAGAAATGCACATTGAAGACAAGAAATTCTTCAAGAAAAAGATAAACATTCTTAAAAGCCTGACAATGGGGCTTCCTTTTATGCCAGATATGTGAGAAATGTATTCTCCACATGGAGAAATTCCTAAGTAATTCTTATTATAACTATCTAACTATACACTGGATTTCATTCCTTCTTATGAAGGATGTGTTCTTAGGAACTTCACACATTCAGCCAGATTTATTCCTAATGGATCTGCAGTAGCCAAATCTTGACTTTTGAACTCCTAAAATAAGGTCTTATAAGTATTTTTTAACTTCCCTAACTGCAGGATTTTATTTTCTAATGTTAGAGTGTTCCCTTTTTAAGATCGCCTATTATATCATTTTTACTGATACTAGTACAAAATAAAACTGGTGATTAGTCTAAAGTCTCAGACTAAAGAAGAAGAAATGTTGCAAAATGTGTATTTAATATGCAATGCCACTGTGATGATTAGGCTAATGTGTCAACTCGGCCAGGTAATTGTGTCCAGGTATTAGGTCCAGCAAGCACTGGGCTAATTGTAATACAAGAGCATTTATGGACTTCGATCATCAGTGAGTTTACTGCATGGATGGCTGATTACATCTGCATGAATCAGGGAAATTGGATCAAGAATGGATGATGCTTTTATCCAATCAGTTGACTGCCATGAAAGGGAACTGATTTCAACATTCAAAGAGAATTTCCCAGCTCATCGTTTGACAGACAACTTCTCCCAGAAACTCATCAAGGACCCTTCATCAGTCTTTCATCAGAGCCCCTAGCTTGCAGCCTGCCTGCGGAACCTGGACTGTGCATCCCCACGGTCATGTGAGAGACTTTTATAAAATCTTATATTATTGACAGACATCTCCTGTTGATTCTGTTTCCTGAGAGAACCCTGACTAATACAGCAGCCAAATTATCTAAGGCCAATTTTTGTAGTTTTAGATAAATGTGCTGAACTTTCACATACGTATCTGTACAAGCACAATATATCACGATATGGTTGATCAGAAGGTTGATAAATGCTTACTTTACTGGGATAAATCAGGATTAATACTCTATGAGTAGAATATTGGCTAAAAACCATGTAGCTTGCAATACTTCTAAGTTTGGGGGGAAATTAATTTATCCAAGAGCATATGTGCATACTTAGGTACAGATTTTCATGAGGACATATTTGAGAGAATCTAAGAACTTTTTTTCTCTATCAAGACATGTATATTTTGTCATCAATTTTCTTGGGCACTCTTCAACATGCACAGAAAGACAGTTTTGAGACCGTTGTACCTTTTACTAGTTACCCTTCAAGGTTAGATCTTATTGTTCTGTACTTAAAGACTCCATGAAAACTAAATGAGGAGATTAAACTCTTTTCAAAGTTAAAGAACTGGAATGATGGAAAGTCTCTATGTATAACCAATATTATACAGTCTTGAAGCTTTTTACAGCAGTAAGCTTTAATGAAAAAAAGTATTGGATTTCTCATGCTGCACAGGTCCCTTTGTTTAATACTAAATTCCTACCATTCAATACAAAATGATATAATGAAGGCTCTTTTTCTCCAGTTCCAAACTTTAGTTTGTTTCCATTAGGAATTCATATTGTATATATACTATCACCTAAACTGTGATTTTAATTTACTCCTTCACAAACCACTTCTCTTCTATTATAATTCCTTCCTCTTCTCTCCAACGTGAATGAGAAGACTCTGGTGTCAAGTCTTTAGACCAGTGTCCCAGGTTTCTGGATCTATTCTGAGAGTCCGGAGAATTATGGGAAAAATAGTTCTGACAAGTACTCAAAAACTTAGAAAAAGTTGTTAACTAATCACAATAAGGACAGGCCATAAGAACAACCAATATATTTACATATACATTCAATAAATTAGTATTGAAGCCCTCTGATGAAGAAAAACTTTAAAATTTGAGGTTTAGGGACAACTTTTACCACTTATTAATTTATTAATGTGGGAAAGTCACCTCTTTCCATATGTCAGTTTTCTCCATTTTGCCATTCACAAATGTGTGTTCTGCCCAAGGCCCCACAGATATCCAACACATCTGGGCTACTGTTTCGACCTCTGGGCTGTTCTTAACTTAAGAGGAGATTATGTTCCTGAAAGTACTTGGAAATAATCAGGTGCCATATGCATATGGGATGGCTTCACACAGGTCACTGTGCTAGTTGCTATGATGGATACAAGGAATTCATAACCTAATAAGGGTGATAATGTATGCATTCAGGGGTGATACATAACAATTAACACTACATGTGTCTCAACTAGTCAGACAGTGCCAGGATATTGCTGCCTAATATCAGTCCTAAAAATAAAACCAAAACAATGTATTATAAAATAAATAGAGGAAGCTCTTGACTTTAATATGCTCATCATCTGTGCCATCTGCTCTTCTATACATAATACATTGTCACTCTATATTATAATGGCTTAATTCAAACTTTCAGACAAAGAGCAAAGAACTGGTATTCACAGCTATCACATGCTAGTCAATGGTTCAATTCAGTAGTGATACTTCTTTCTCTGAACAGCAGTGCTTATTTGTGCAGTTTATCATGATATTTAATTGCATTTTCACTTACTGTTTCATAATAATAAAGTGTAAAGATAAAAAAAAGTAGAGAATGTAAATTTAGAATTTTGAGTCTCAAATTTAATCAAATTTGAAAATACATTATCAGGTCTGCCAAAGTTGCATAATGTAGCAAGGATACTTTTAAGTAAGATTAGAATTGAAAAACGTATATAATTCTAGGAGAATATTATCAAAGACCACCAGGGGGTACTAAAAGGGGAGATACATTTTTAGATTTTACAATTTGTAATAGTTTTAGGAAACTGGGAATGAAACTTTTAAGCCTATTACTTGATTTCTAGACCCTTTGATTTTTCAACAAGTTTTTAGGAATGCACTGTATATGATAGTAGAAGAAAACTGAAAGAAAAGTGTTATGAGAATTGACAGGAGAAAGAAATTTCTAGATAGGAGGATGAAAACGGAGTCTCAAAAGAACTAGAATTTGAACTAATGAAGATGGGGAGGATGTTCTAGATGTAGGGAAATCCTTGATCAAAAGTTTTGAGGTGGGAAAGTGCAGGGTATATCTATGAGAGCAGTCAATAACTGTTCCTGACTAGAGAAGGTGATGCTTTCTAGGGAGCAATGGCAAGTAATAGCTGGGAAGTTGGATGTAGTTGCAAAATAGTGAACAAGATTTCACAAACTCAATCTACTTCTTTGCAACCATTCTTCTCAATTCCCCTACATATTATTTTTTCTCATTTGACCATTAAATACATGCTTGGAACCCCACTCCCAGTCTTGAAATATAATCATTACTCTGAATAAAAATAATTTAAGGGACTCAAGCTGAAAACAGAGAATAGCATATGTTACATTTGCTGTTAATGTATAAACCCCTGACATCTGTAAAACAGGCAAAATATGAATCTAATTTTGGGTTTGTTACTTAGTTGCTATATTGGTCAGTCCTTAATTATGGTAACATGATAACCTATCTTGTTCTTAGCCAGAGTCATTTTTTGTGTGATGTATTACAACCTGATTAGCGTCTCAAACCATTTGGAATGGGGGTGTGTTTTCCCCTTTGCTATGCTAACGGTTAAAACCCTGCTGTCTGATTCAAGGTTTACCCAGTACCTACTATCTTTCTGTATCTAAGGATCTCTGAATATCACCAGCATTTTAGCTTCTCATAGGTTTTTTTTGCACATTCATATTTTTCTTAAGCATTTTTTTTCAATTTTATTGATACATATTAATAAAGCATAAATCCATGCAGAGTACAATCAATAGCATTTGGTGTAATCACATGCTTGTGCATTCATCACCCCAATCACTCCCAGAGCACTTTCGTTATTCCAATAATAATAATGCCTCCTTTTTAATGCAAGCATTGAGGGCTAATAAATTTCCCTCTCTTCACTAGTGTCCCATAGGTTTTGATATGCTGTGTTCTCATCTTCATTCACCTCAAGATATTTGCTGAAATCTCTTGCAATTTCTTCTTTGACCCACTGATGATTTAAAAGTGTGTTGTTTAATCTCCATATATTTATGAATTTTCTCTTTTTCCATCTCTTATTGATTTCCAGCTTCATTCCATTATGATCAGAAAAAGTGTTTTGTGTTTTGTGTAATTTCAATCTTTTTAAATTTATTGAGACTTGACTTGTGACCCAACATACGGTCTATCTGCAGAAGGATCTATGAATTCTTGAAAAGAAAGTATATCCTGCTGTTTTGGGGGTGCAATGCTACATAGATGTATGTTAGGTCTAATTCATTTATCATAGTACTCCAGCTCTCTGTTTCTTTATGTACCCTCTGTCCAGATGTCTATCCAATATTGAGAGTGGTGTATTGAAGTCTCCAACTATTATTGTAAAGATATCAATTTCTCCCTTCATTTTTGCCAGTGTGTGCCTCATGTATCTTGGGGCATTCAGGTTAGGAGCATAAATATTTAGTATAGCTATTTCTTCTTGGTGAATTGTCCCTTTTATTAATAGATAATGACTCTCTTCATCCCTTACAAGAATTTCACATTTGAAATCTATTTTTGTCTGATATTAGTATTGCTAGTCCAGCTCTTTTTTGGTTACTATTTACATGGAATACCTTTCTCCAACATTTCACTTTTAACTTGGTTGCGTCCTTATGTCTGAGGTGGGTCTCTTGTAGGCAACATATAGACAGCTCATATTTTTTTATCCATTCAATCAGCCTATGTCTTTTGATTAGGGAGTTCAATCCATTAACATTCAATGTTATTACTGCAAAGGTATTACTTACCTCATCCATTTTGTCCTTTGTCTCTCTGTTGTCATATTGTTCTATCATCTGTCTTATTATCCTTTAGTTTACCCTTCCTAATAATTTTCATTTCTAAACTCTTCTCCAAATCTCTCACGCTTGGTATTCCTTTCAGGCTGCAGCACCCACTTTAGTATTTTTTGTATATCTAGTCGTTTGGTAACATATTCTATCAGTTTTTGTTTGCCTGTGAAGACTTTCAACTCACCCTCATTTTTCAAGAAAGATTTGCTGCATACAGAATTCTTAGCTGGCAGCTTTTCTCTTTCAGTACCTTAAATACATCATACCACTTTCTTCTCACCTCCATGGTTTCTGATAAAAGGTTGGCACTTAATCTTATTGAGTTTCCCTTGTATGGGATGCTTTGCTTTTCTCTTGCTGCTTTCAGAATCCTCTCATTATCTCTGATATTTGTCTTTCTGAATAGTAGGTGTCTTCAGGTAGGTCTATTGGGATTTATTCTGTCTGGAGTGCATTGTCTTTCTTGGATATTGAGATTTAGTTCTTCATAAGGGTTAGAAAGTTTCCAGTCATTTCCTCAAATATTCTTTCTGCTCCCTTTCCATTCTCTTCTTCTGGGACACCATTAATGTGAATGGTTGTGTGTTTCATGTTGTCATTCAGTTCCCTGACACTCTGTTCCATTCTTTCCATTTTCCTCTCTTTCTGTTCTCCTGTCTTTTCCAGTTCAGATGTTTTGTCATCAAAATAACTAATTCTGTTGTCAAGCAATTAAAATCTGCCCTTATGTTTCTCTCAGGAATTTTTTTGGAAGTTAAGCATTCATTATTAAACATTTATTGAGTACTTTATTGAATCATGGTCACTACCCTAGCATACAAGCTAGTGGGAAGAGAGACATGTACACAAACTGCTCATTGTGAGATGTGCTTTCTAATAATTAAAAGTTTGAAGTTTACTCATTTTTTTTTAGGAAGTACTGGGGATTGAACCCAGAACCTCGTATGTGGGAAGCTGGCACCCAACCAATGAGCCACATGAGCACCCCCCCCCCAAGTTGTTTTGTTCATTTGTTTTCCTTGTTGTTTGATTTTTGTTTTTTTTGGGGGGGAGGCTCTGGGAATCAAACACAGGACCTCCTATGTGGTAGGCAGGTGTCCAACTGCCTAAGCCACACCCGCTTCCTCCCTCATTTATTTATTTATTTTAATTTATTGAAGTATATCACTCATACATAAACATACATAAGCAATAAGTGTATAGTAATAGTTGTGAACTTACAAAACAAACATATATAACATCATACAGGGCTCTCATACTTCAACCTACCACCAATACCTTGCATTTTTGTGAAACATTTTTAACTAACGATTAAAGAGCATCCTTTAAATATTACTACTAACCAAAGTGTTTTTTGCCCAACCCACCCTATTATTACTATTATATCATTTTTACCTGAAAATACATAAACAATAAGTGTATAGTAAAAGTTGTGAACTTACAAAGCAAACATACATAACATCATATAGGGGTCCCACACATCAACCTACCACCAACATCTTGCATTGTTGTGAGACATTTGTGACAAATTATGGAAGAATATTGTCTAAATCTTACTACTAACTATAGTCCTAATCTTATATTTGGTATATTTTTACCCCAACTCACCCTATTATTATTTTTAAAATATATTTTTATAGCAGAAGTTGTAAACTTACAAAACAATCATGCACATATGCAGAATTCCCAAACAACACCCCTCTATCAACACATCACACCATGGTGGAACATTTCTTACAGATTATGAGATAATATCATCCGGTTATTACCAGGTCCATAGCATACATTTGGCACTTTTTCCAAACTCCCCCATTATCAACACAGTACATCTTTGGCATAGATGCATGAATATTACATTGTTACTGTTGACCACAGTCCATAGGTCACTCCAATTGTATTTTTCCCATGCTTCTCCACATTCCCACCACCCTGCAATAGTGATGGGCATCTGCTGTAGCTCACCAAGGACACTTTTGCAACTGTACCATTAACCACATACTACCAGGGCTTAAAGATGTATTCCTACATTTTCTTCTAGGAGCCTTATGGTTCTTGATTGTATATTTAGGTCTTTGATCCATTTTGAGTTAATTCCGTATAAGGTATGAGATAGGGGTCTTCTTTCTTTCTTTTGAATATGGATATCCAGTTCTCCCAACACCATTTGTTGAATGGACTGTTCTGCCTGAGCTGCATTGGTTTGACAGGCTTGTCAAAAATCACTTGACCATAGATGTGAGGGTCTGTTTTTGAACCATCAGTTTGGTTCCCTTACTCTAAGCGTCTATCTTTATGACAATATCATAATATTTTTATCACTGTAGCTAGGTAATATGATTTAAAGTCCAGAAATGAGACTCCTCCAACTTTGGTTTTCCTTTTTAAGATGTTTCTGGCTATTCAGGACCCCCTATCCTTCCAAATAAATTTGATAATCATGTTTTTCATTTACTTAAAAAATGCTGGTGGAACTTTTATTGGGATTGCATTGAGTCTGCATATCAATTTGAGTAGAATTGACATCTTAATGATATTTAGTCTTCCAATCTGTGAACATGGAATGTTTTTCCAGCTATTTAGATCTTTTTTTAAAATTTCTTTTAACAATGAGTTGTAGTTTTCTGCATACATGTGCTTTATTTACATTATTGGTTAAATTTATTCCGGAATATTTGGGTTTTAGCTGTCATATTTTATTTTCACCACTCTTTTGACACTTTTAGTTACTTTTATTGATATAATCTTCATTTCTAGACTCTCTTCCAGGCCTCTCTCTCCTGTCTTTTCTTTTCAGCCTGTAGCACACCCTTTAGCATTTCCTGTAAAGCTGTTCTCTTGTTTCTAAACTATCTCACTTTCTGTTTATCTGTGAATATTCTAAGCTCACCCTCATTTTTAAAAGACAATCTTGCTGGTTATAAGATTCTTGGCTAGAAGTTTTTCTCTTGCAGTGTCTTAAATATATCATACCACTGTCTTCTTGCCTCCAGGGTTTCTGGTGAGAAATCATTGCTTAATCTTATTGGGTATCCCTTATATATTATACATTGCTTTTCTCTTGCTCCTTTCAGATTTCTTTCTTTGTTTTTGGCATTTGACATTCTGATTAGTATGTGTTTTGGAGTTGGTCAATTCATAGTTTTTCAGATGGGAGTGCATTATTTTTCTTGGACATGGATAGCCATGTCCTTCAATAGGACTGGGAGATTTTCTACCATTATTTCTTCAGATATTCCTTCTGCCCCTTTTCCCTTCTCTTTTCCTTCTGGGACACCCATGACACATATGTTTCCACATCTCTTGCTGTCATTTAGTTCCTTGAGACCTTGTTCAATTTTTTCCAATCTTTTCTTCACCTGTTCTTTCAGGGGTAATTTCTTCAAGCTCACCAATCCTTTCTTCTGCCTCCTCAAATCTGCTATTATATGATTCCAGTGTATTTTTTATTTCATTTATTGCACCTGTCATTCCCATAAGATCTGCTATTTTCTTTTTTTTTTTTTTTT
>PVKH010002559.1:0-26877 GCA_004027955.1 Chaetophractus vellerosus
CCCTTCATCAGTCTTTCATTGGAGCAAACTCATCGAGGACCCTTCATCAGTCTTTCATCGGAGCCCCTGGCTTGCAGCCTGCCGGCGGAACCTGGACTTGTGTATCCCCACGGTCACGTGAGAGACTCTTATAAAATCTTATATTTTTAACAGAGATCTCATGTTGATTCTGTTTCCTGAGAGAACCCTGACTAGAACATCAGTTATCTGCAATGAATTCCTTGAATTCTTCAGTTCACAAATTTTTTCTTCAGCTGAGTCTAATCAGATATTTCCCATTTAAAATGGATTTTATATATTCAGTTGCTAAATTCGTGAATTTGTAATTGTGCTATTTGATTCATTTTCAATTCATCTCTTCATTTACATGACATTGTATCCCTCCTTTATAAATGCTATTTTATTCTCTTTTACATATTCAATCATTTTAAACAATGGTTTTGTAGCCTCTTTTAGATGGTCCCATTAAATCTCATTTTTCAGTACATTAAAGTTGCTGTTTATTTTGCCAGCTAACACTTCTGAGTAGAATTTCATTCTTATTTCTGTTTTGATTTTACTGTATGTTTCCCTTTCACTGGAATTTTCTCACTCTGGAGTCTTGCAAACACTGGAATATGAACAATTCGTTATAAATCAGTCTTAAGTCTCTTCCTACTCAAGCCGCAAAAGGGTTTAATGATCCAGCATCAATTTTTATTTAAGTTTAAGGCTTGGGGATTTTTATGTAATAAATCCACTCTAAACCTGCACTATGAACTTTATTGAAGAAATGTTTGGGATTTCAATTTCTCATCAATAACATTTTATTTTATTTTTCTACACAAAGCTCAAAAAATGATGAAATTCCTCAGCATTTTGCCTGACTTGAGCTGAAAATCCTCTCCTGCCTTAGAACTGGGTAGCCTTCTGAGGCTCCCAATTCTGAGAAGGTAGCTGAGGGATAGCTTGCCCTTGGAAGGAAGTTAGCCCTGAGCCTCATGTCCAGCATGTGGGCCATCATCTCCAGTCCCAGTGTTCAGAATCTATTCAGAGAACCTTGTGGGCATCACCAACACTTACTTTTCTGGCCATTTGATCATTCCTCTTATTTGATCCCTGAGGAATTTTCTTACCTATCTTTCAAACTAAGCTATGTAATATTTTTTGTCATTTTAATTTATCCAACAATTCAATGTGGTGAGCTTGGAAGGACATCTGTGTCAGCTCAGTCTGTTGTATGGCACAAAGTCATGACTCCATTTTTTATACTATTTTGATGTGGTCATGGCTCCAAAAGGCCATTATTTTTCTTCTGCAAGCCCTTTATTCTTAAGATAGCATCATGGTGAAGTAGAAAGAGCAAGGCCTCTGGGATAAAACAATTCTGGATTTGAAACTCCACTTATGATTGTGTGACCTTAGGGAAACTATTTAAACTTTTTGAATTTCATTTTAAAATGGTAGGGTCCAATGCCACATTCTCTTTATCTTTGTAACCATATAAAATAAATACGAACAAGTGGAAATAGTATTCTTAGCATTGATAAAACAAAGAGACAGGAGTTCCCATAAAAACTCATATGCAGGACTGTCTACATAATTTGTGGGGCCAATTGCAACAGGAAAAGACAGAGTCTTTTTTTTTTTTTAAAGATTTATTTATTTTATTACATATCTCCCCTTCCCCCGCTCCCCCGCTGCGGCGACGCACCGAGAGTGGTCACCGTGCAGGCTTGTGGGCAGTCTGTTCACGGCCGGCTTTCAGTTCGCAGGTGGCTGGCGGCGTTCCATCCACGGGCGACCTGCCCTGCCCGTGGCGGCTTTTGCCCTGTCCGTGGCAGCTTCTTGCCCTGCCCACAGCAGCTCTGGCCAGCCCATGGCGGCTTGCCATTCTCAAGGCGGTCTGCCCGCTAGGAGAGGTCCCCGGGAATCGAACCCGGGGCCTCCCATGTGGTATGCTGGTGCCCTATCCACTGGGCTATCGAGCCGGCCCCAAGACAGAGTCTTTTGATCAAGAATTTCGAGGTGGCAGCAACAGAGTACTAACTCAATAATAGAGCCTTTCTAAACTTGGGGGTACACATGTCATATGCCCATAAAACCAGCCCTGATAAGATGTGAGGAAGGGCTTCACAGGTGGCAGGAAGGCTCAATTAGAAGATCCCATAGCTACAGATAACAGGTAAAACCCATAGAGTACAGATTTCTGAAGTAAGTGGCACATCCTGAGCGGGAAACACATTCACTAATTCACGGTGCATTTCATCCAGTGAGTCTCTTGAAGTGACTACCACAGGATACTGGTCTGAGAACATCTAGGCTTGTATCTCACTGTGACCATTTCCCATTTGAATCAACTTGGACTCATGATTTTACCATGCTGTGCCTTAGTTTCCTCAGCTGTGAAATAAGGAAAACTGCAACACTTACATCATAGTGATGTTGCAGCGATTAGATGAAAGCTCTTGAAAGAGAGTATGGCCCATAGTAATATATAAGGGTTAGCCAAAAATGTTATTTCTAAGACAAGTTATTATCATACTGTTTAAGTTATTTGAGAACACAGAAGGAAAAAAGAAATCTTCCAAAATATTTTGTGAAAATATTGAAAAATGTAAATTTCTATATCACCCCTATATCACCCCTTTCATTAAAATGCATTCCAAATAGATAAAATGTTTATGTGTAAAAAATAAATCATAAAAATCCTAGGTAGAAACACTTGAGCTTTTTTAAAAATAAACTTGGCATGCATAATGCCTTTCTCATTATGCCATAAAACCCAGCTATAAAGAAGGCAAAATTTAGTATATAAAAGGAAACATTTTGTAAATGACAAAATCACCACAAAAACTGAAAAAGATACATTAAACTGGAAAAAATACTGAAATATTTTGAAAATATGTTTTCATTGTACAATATCCATGTATATTTATTGTAAATTGTTCATATTTTTCCACATGTAGTATGGATACAAATTAAAATTCAAATATTATTCCTTTTTTTTTGCCTATTGTTTTGGCAAGGATAAAATCATTGGATAATACAATGTGTAAGTAAGGGTGAAAAAACAGAATCTCATGCCACCTGAAGAAGTGTAAATTTATGTAGAGATCAATATAGAAACATCTAAAACAGTGTAAAATACACTGCTATAATGCAGCAATTCAGTATGTCTCCGATATACAGACTTTTACAATTTTCAGTGACCTATGGACAAACGCATCCTTTCAGCAGATTTCTGTTATAGCTAAATATAAAAATTCCTTAAATTTGCATCAGTATATGGCAGATTTAATAAATTATATTATATCTGCAGATCACGGAATATTAAGGACTCATTAAAAACAATGTGACATTTATCTTAGCTAACATGAATCCCCAAAGCCAATACCACTAAAGCAGAAAATTGACAAAGATGTCCCTGTCTCCATTGATATTTAATATTTTATTGGAGGTATAAGACAATGCAATTAGGCCAGAAAAAAAAAAAAAACAATTAGAGACATAAAATGTAGATAGGAGAAATAAAATCATTTGTCCTTGCAAGTGATATAATGGAATATATACTTGTGAAATCCAATAAAGTCAATGATGCAGCAATTTGATTGGATAGCAGAATATAAAATAAACTTGCACAAATTCAACAGCATTCATATATAAAAACAATGATCAATTAAAAGGTATAATGAAATATTAAATCCCATATAAAATACTTACATACAAATATATAATACTCAGAAGTAAACTGAACAAGAAGTTTGGTAAATCCATAAAAGGAAAACTAAAACCTCCTTCCTAAAAGACAAAGAAGATAACCCTTAAGTGATTTAGAAGTGAGATAATTTCCAAATATTTTGGGATTTTACAGATATTTTTATCTATTTTATTTTAATGTCAATATGGTCTGAGAAAATACTTTGCATGGCTTCTGCTCTTTTTGGTTCATTAACATTTATTTTATGGCCCAGAATATAATTATTTTAGTGAATTTTCCATGCATTTGAAAAGAGATTTTTTTTATTTTAATTTTTTTTTAAATTTTCTGCATTGGATGGTGTGATAATTTGAGATTGTATGTACTCTAGAAAATCATGTTCTTGAAACTGACCCATTCCTGTGGATGGGTGTGAACCTATTGTAGGTATAACCATTTGATTAGATTACTTCAGTAAGACATGACCCAGAATAGGTCTTAATCCTCTTACTGGAGTGCTTTATAAACAGGATGCATGCAAAGTGAGGGGGCAATAGAGACACCCAGGAGCTCAGAGAAGAACCCACAGAGGCTGAGAGAGAAAGCCACAGATGGTGCAGCCTGAAGCTGAAATTAGTGAGAACCCAGTGGAACCCAGAGCAGAAGGTACCTGATGCCTTGATTTTGGACATTTTTCTCAGCCTTGGAACTGTAAGGTTTTAAGCTATTAAATCCCCCTGTAAAAGCCAACCTATTTCTGCTATATTGTCTTGGCAGCCTTTTGCAAACTAAAACAGATGGTATGTTTTATAAATGTCAATTAGATCCAGTTGATTGAGAGAATTGATTAGATTTTCTTTATCCTCACTAATTTCCTATCTAATTATTTCATTGAGTGTACTTCAAGAGAAGAGCTGGGTCTCCAACACTAATTATGGAATTGTTTACTTCTCAGTTCACTGTTCTCAGACTGTCCTTCATTTATTTTGAAAGTCTGTTGTTAGGTGTTTGCACATTTAGGAATGATAACACTTCTTGTAGAATTGACTTGATCATGTTATCGCTGGTACACATAAATAAATATATGTATCTTGCGATCTCTGATATACATATATATGTATACTAAAAAGAGAGAAGGTGGAGAAATGGGAAGGAAGAGGGAAAAAGGAAAAAAAGAGACAAGAGGCAGAACAGTGACATATGGCACAATGTCCTACCTCATTTTGTTGGTTCTATAATGACTCTTGCATAATGTAATTTTATTGCGATGGGGTGAATTGTGTCCTCCAAAAAGATATATTGAAACCCTGGGGCCTGTGAATGTGATGTTATTCAGAAATAGAGTCTTTGCACAAGTAATCCAGGTAAAATGAGGTGATAACCGAATTAGGTTGGGCTTTAATCTAATAGGACAACTGACCTTATAAAAAGAGAGAAGAGACACAAACACACAGGGATGAGAGCCACATGAAGACTGAGGTCGTGAGTGGAGAGAGTCTGCTACGAGAAACACCTGGAACTTCCAGAAGCTGGAAGGGCAAGGATGGAGCTGCCACTCAGGAACTCAGTGGAGTGCAGCCCTACTCATACCTGACTTCAAATATCTAGCCTGTTAGAGAGTAAATCTTTGTTTTTAAGTCACTGTGTTTGCATAGGAATATGTTTTGTAATTTGTTACTGCAGCCTTAGGAAATTAATACAGTGATTACGTAACAACACGATAATGTCATAACGCAGTACATGACAGAACACCGAAAAAATATAAAGAAAAAGAAAAGAAAAAAAGAAAGAAAGAAAAGAGAAAGGAAAAATAGGCAACTGACTCAATGATTTTCGAGGACAAAGAGATTGTGTTGCATTGTACAACATTACAATATATCTGTTGGAGGGACAAGAAGGAATGGAGGAGAAAAGGTCAATTGTAAAATGAAGTTAATTATAAATAAATAAACATGCCATTTCCAGAAAAAAATGAATTCAATCATCTAACTTGTAGAAAAAACTTAAACATGCAAGAATTTAAGGGATATTATAATTATTTACTTATCCTGAAGAATCTAATAGAAGACAGCCCTTTTTTTTGTTACATATCCCCCCCTTTCTGCTTGTTCTTTGCTGTGTTCATTTTTGCATTCTTCTGTGTCTGCTTGTCTCCCCCCATTGCGGGGGCCCACCAAGTCAGCTCACTGCGCAGTGGCCTTGCCTGCTCGCGGGCAGCTTGCCCTGCTCACAGTCGGCTTTGCCCTGCTCGCGGGCGGCTTTTGTCCTGCCCACAGTGGCTTTGCCCTGCCCATGGTGGTTTGCCTTCTCAAAGTGGTCTGCCCACTCAGAGAGGCCCTGGGAACTGAACCCGGCACTTCCCATGTGGTAAACTGGTGCCCTATCCACTGAACTATAGCCGGCCCCGAAGACAGCCTTTTGATTGAAGGGAAGACTAGGAGAAAGTTAAGCAATATAAAAGGTTTTAGCTATAAGTTAAACATGAATCCATAAAATTAGATTTTTATACACACCAAAATAAATACAAGACAATAATTTTAGAAAAATTATAGGAATGTTTGACAAAATATTAATAAAAACATATGTTCAGGGAATAGGTGGACACAAGGTGAAAAGAAAGAAGTAGGAGTGAGATTTCTTTTTATATTGTTTTGAGCTTGAACTATGTAAATTATTTACAATTTCAAAAATTAAATTAAATCACAGATGGAACAATTGAATATTTAATGGGGAAGTGAGGAGATACAAATGATTATATGCATACTTAATGTAACTACACAAAGGAAAGAAATAATTCAGTAAAATTTTTCCTGATTTTTAGTCACTGAATTTTGAAGTAATTTTAGATTTACAGAAGACTTGAAAAGATAATACTATTGTCTCCTGCTTGCTATATGTTAAGATTTTATATAATGATAGCATATATATAGAATCTAACAAGTTAACACTGGTTCAATACTATTAACAACTTTATTTAAATGTCACAGGTTTTTCCATTGATGTCCTTTATCTGTCAGGACATAATCCTTGATACCTTACTGCATTTAATCATGTTGACCCCTTATTCACTACTAATTTGTCACAGTTTATCAGCCTTTACTTGCCTTTCATGATGTCATCAGTTTGGACAAGTTGTCATCTGTGATTTTTAAGAATGCCCCTCAATTTGACTTTGTCTGTTTTGCCATGACTTGACTGAAGTTATGGCTTTTGGGTAAGTGCACCTCAAAGGAGACGTGTCCTCATTGTATTAGATCAATATGATTGCCACAGAAAAGTTATGAATTTTCTATTTCCATACTCTGTTTGTTAGAAGTGAGAACTTTTCCCAGTCTTAGTTGGAAAGCATTCAGTTTCTCACCATTAACTAGGAGGTAATCTGTAGTTGTTTTGTAGTTGCCTTTTATTAGATTAAGCATATTTCTTTCTACTTTTAGTTTTTAGAGGTTTAATCAGGAATGGATGTTAACTTCCATGCATCTGTAGAGACGAGCATATGTTTTGTTCTCACATAAGTTGTTAACATGATGGTGGAAATACATGGATTGCTTGTTTTTAAAATAAAATTATATTGAAGTGTATCATTCATACATGAACATACATAAACAATAAGTATATAGTAAAATTGTGAATTTACAAAACAAACATGCATATCATCATATAAACCTCTCATGCACCTCTCCCCCACCAATACATTGCAATGTTGTGGAACATTTGTTACAAACTATGAAAGAGCATCAGCAAAACATTACTACTAACTATAGCTCTTATTTTACATTTGGTACATTTTCCCCCACCCACCCAATTATTAACACCCTATATTATATTTGTTATCTTTCATGAGAAAATGTTCTCATATTTATCCTGTTAACTAAAGTCCATCATCCACCACTGGATTCCCTGTGTAATACAGTTCCATGATTTGTACAATTCATTCAAAGTGTATACTCAGTGACTCTCAATTTCTTCACAGAGTTGTGCTGTTATTACCATAGTCAATTTTAGTATGTTTTCATTATTTCAAAAGGAAATAGCCTAGCATTCCTGGGTTGTACCTCACTTGATCATGATGTACTATATTTTTATATCAGACAAAATTACATTTCTTAATGCTGTTTGTTTTAAATTATTGTTTTTAGGCACACAAGATATATTCCTCTGTAGTTTAATGTTTTTTCCAGTTTTGTTGGCACTCGAGTAATACTGGACTCATAACAAGGGTAGGGATGTGATTTTTGTAGAATTGATATTATTTGTTCCTAAAAAGGTTAAACCATCTGGGATTAGAGTTTTCATTTTTGGAAGGTTTTTAAGTACAAATTCAATTCCCATAGTAATATAGGATTCATCTGATTGTATTTTTCTTGTTGAATAAGTTTTGGTTTTTTGTATATTTTAAGGATTTGGTCCATTTCATTTAATTTATTGAATTCATGGATACAGAGTTGTTTGCAGTATCTACTTGTTATCCCTTGAATTTCTTTGAAATCACTTGTGATGTCTCTTCTTTTATTACCAATATGTGAAATTTGTGTTTCTTAAATTTTCTTTTTTGTCAGCCCTCCTACAGGTTTATACATTTCCTTAATCGACTCAAAGAGCCAACTCTTTGTTTCATTTACCTATTTTTTTAAAATTATTTGATTTCTGCTCTTATCTTTATTGTTTCCTTCCTTCTGCTTCCTCTGAGTTTTACTTTTCTTTCTCTTATTTCTTAAGGTAAAAGTTTAGGTTATTTATTTTAGATTGATTATCTTTTCTAATGTGATTATTTTAATGCTATTCATTTTCCTCTAAGTACTGCTATCCCTGAAATTCAAAAATTTGATATGTTGTATTTTCATTTTATTATATTGTCTACATTTAATTGTGATAATATATATATAACATAAAATGTATTACTTTAAGCATTTTTATGTCTATAATTCAGTGACATTAGTTACATTTACAATGCTGTGCTACTATCAGCATTCATTGCCAAAAGTTTTGCATTGCCCAAAGCAGAAACTCTGGCTCTGTTAAGCAGTCACCCTATTTTCCTCTTTCCCCTCAGATCCAATTAACCTATATTCTACATGTCTCCATAAATTTGCAAATCCTAGATATTTCATATAAGTGGAATCATATAATAATGGTCTTTTTGTGCCTGGCTTATTTCACTGTGTATTTTCATTTTCAATCATTTCAAGCTAATTTTAAATTTCCTATGTATGAGACTTCCTTTTTCACCCATGACTTATTTAGATGTTCTATTAAATTCAGTGATTCTTTTCTTGGTTGTATTGAATATACTGATAACTGTCAAAGAGTTATCTCAATACAGTTTTGTTTTAATTTCTTTTAAACATTCCATTTCATTCTTTCTCATACTTCCTAACTCTGTAACACATTTACCTCTCTGACCTTGCATGTTGTCTTTTTTTTCTATTAAACTATTAGCATACTAATTAAGGGTCCTTTAAAAGCCAGTTCCAGGGAGGAGGCGTAGCTCAATGGTTGAGTGTTTGCTTCCCATGTACAAGGTCCTGGGTTCATTCCCTGATATCTCCTAAATAGCATAAAATATAAAATTGAAATGAAATGAAATGAAATGAAATAAAATTTTAAAAACCACTTCTGATAGTTCCAACATTTGTGTCATATCAAATTTGATTTTGAAGATTGTGATATCTTTATTTCCCATTTTTTCTCTTTTCTTTTCCGTGTCTCATAATTCTATTTTACTTTTTATTGAAACCAGATATATTGTGCAATTCATTAGATACCTTTATGCTTGGAGATGAGCAAATCTTTCCCTCTCCCAGGCCTCTCATTTCAGAGTTGATGTTACTTTAATCAGAATTGAGTGGAACCTGACATTTAATGTTGCTAGGTTTCCCCTCAGTGCACCACAGTCTTCATTGTCTGCCTGTTTTTACCCTGTGTTACCTCTGCTATAGATAACCTTGTGTTTAGTGTGCAGACTAATTTTTCAACAAAAAGTGTAAGTGTTTGCTTCCTTCTTGGTTTTGAGTTTTTCTTTTGTGTTGTTGTCAAATAGAATCTGCCTCTTGCTGTACTTCAAGCTGCATTCCACCGAGAGTTGTTCTTGTTATTGCTTTCATTTCTAAGTGTGGTGATGGAGCATAGGGAGGCATTCTTTGATATTTTGATTAAGTCTTAGTCTCAGGCAGGCACTGTGAAACTTTGCCTTGGGGTTGTAGATGTCAAACTTGTTTCCACTCCTTCAATTGTAATGCTGCTCCTGGCTTATCTTCCTGCCCCTCCCTCACTGGGTAGAGTTTGTTTTGTTGTTTTTGTTGCTTTTTGTTTGTTTGTTTATTTTTTCTGTTCACCTCTAGCTTCAATGGGTTTCCACCAGATTCCATATTTCTAATGATTTTTTTCCACTTTCTTATGCAGAGAAGATTGATGTAAGATGATGTACCCTTGCCCAGACATCATCATGAGAGAAACTTTCTCAGGGTTCTTTCTCACCAGTTCTCTCTATGAGAGCCTGGTAGGGGTCTTGGAGAGAAACCCTACAAAAGGATCATATACCTCCATGTCTAAGGCCCTGAAAGGCTCATGCTAGCCCATTCTTGGCTTTTAGTAATTCATTAAAAATTGCAGCCTTAATCTTACCAGCTTCTATGGTGTCTGTCAGCTCTGCCTAGCAAGTGAATGTTCAGGCCCTGTTTCTCTATGCAGGCACCCATCTCTATACAGAATTTCATGGTAGTTGCCTGCTTTCCAACCCTGGTTTTACTGATCGATTACATGAAGGGAATTGATTTGAATTTTATCCAGCCTGTTTCTTATTGAAAGTATAAGATCAGTGCTCTTATCTCAGCCTACATTTTAGGTGAAAACTTCCTGTCAAATAAAATTTGAAGACAGCAAAATGATTTTATATCCTTAGTGTTTTATACTCTAAAGGCAAAATAACAATAATGGAATCTTAAGCTCTTATAAAAATTGGTTTATTTTTACAAGTAATATTGGTATAGTTATTATGAAATAATTTTATGGGCACTGTAATATGATACATAGATATATATTAATGTTAGTAGGAACCAAGATTTTAATTGTAAGAGAAAATCAATACAGATATTTTTTAAGTGAAGGAAGGAAAACTCTTGTAATGCTAAATCTGAATTGGAAATGTCAACATAAACTCAAAATATAAATGTAACTATAAAAGTCAATCTATCTATCTGTCATATATCATCTATCTCTAGCTATGTATCTATGTGTCTATATATCTATCTAATATTTCTGCATCTAGCACTGAATTGTTCTATGATGCCTAAGTACATAATGTCCACATCTAGCCAAGATATTTGTTTCTAAACATCATTCATTTCAAAAAATTGCTAGGCCTTTGTAAAATTAGCTCCTATCAGATACGAAGTAGGAAAAATACAATGCCAACTTGAAGCATCTTGTTCTGCCAGAAAGCAAGAAGTTGCTCAAAGACTAACAAGGTGATATCTAAAACGCAAAGATGCTGTAATTAGAAAATCACCACTTAACCACCATCAAAGTAATATTCAAGGAAGGATCATTATATATTCAAAATCTTTTGGTGAAAAGCCATTGAACAATAGGACAATTTCACTGTCTCAAAATAGCTCCCCAGATTGCTCACCTTTAAAATGGAGATGTTTGGTGTTAACAAGCTTAACAAAGTGTTCAAATTTAGCATCACCGAATTTGGCGCAATCTGAAATGTTTTATCATCTAAAAAAATTGCAATAAGATTACTTTATGTCATCTATACAGTATTCTTGCCAAAAACCTTTCGATGTGAAACTGACCATGAGTATGTTGTGTAGCAAATTCGGAACGTGATTTATTACAAGAGATAATGAGCACAGATGCTCCAAAAGGGTAAATATCATGAAAAAACCTAATAACACAGGAAATGATCTAGATTTAAAGATTAAAGTAACAATGATCGAATACAATTTATAAATACAATTTATAAACCAAGGATCCTGAATTTATTTAAAAAGACAATAAATGTCATTTTAGTTTAATTGAGAGTTGAATATGGACTTTACATATTGGTGAAATGTTAGAGGTATGAGGATATTATTGCAGTTTATAAAAAGTTGTTATTATCAGATGGTACATGCTGATCTATAAAAGGTGAAATATTATATCTACAACTTACAAAAACACACACACACAAAATACATGCATATATATGTATACAGAGAGGAGAATTAACTGTGGTAAAAGTTTACAAATGATGAATTCAGGTAAAGCATAAATCAGTGTTCACTGTCCTATTAGTTACACTTTCTACAGAAATAAAATTTTTCGAGAAACTTTGGAAGTCAAAGATCTCTGCATTAATTATCTGTGTATGTACTACGTGCTTTGGGGTGCTTATCTTTGTGCATATTTTTATCATTAAAATAATGTATTCCCATGTTTACAAAACAGAAAGAGTTCTGATGCATATTATAACTCTATCTCCACCTCCTTCCCACTTTAGTTCCAGTCTGTAGAAGGAATTTCTTTTACCTATTTCTGTTGTATTTTTTCCCTATTTCTTCAGTCCACTACTAGAATGTGAATGCTTATTTTTCTGTTTAATGCTTCAGCTGAATGCATAATTCAGAGGAAACTAAAACAATACCCTTAATTCCTTAAAAATACACTCACTACATTATGAACAAGACAAAAATATGATTATTGTTGTTTCCAGTCATATATAATTGGAGGACTCAGTGTTAGAAGATGCAGGGGAGTTAGCATGCAAGAAAAACAACACAAAACTTTCTGACTCATGCAAAATTAGTTCATATCCTGCAGCGAGAACACTGCTAGTATATTTCCCAGAGCAGAAGTTCAATAAAAAATATTTAATGATTCATTAGTAATAATAGTGAATACAAGTTTAAAGTGTTTATATAATTAGTAATAATGTAAATACTAAAATATTTTCATCAATGAATGCTTAAATCACTAACCAATTTCCCCTCCCTCCAAGTTCCATCAAAAAATGTTCAAAAGCTCTCTACTCAAGAACTCAAGCTGGCCTTGGTTTCTGGCTCCACAAAAACAAGTTTTATCAGGAGTAATTATTTGCCATACTAGCTTTCAGGTATGATTCTAGGGCAGTAATTCTAAAAGTGTGGTCCCTGGGATCACCTGGGAAGTGTTTAGAAATGTAAATTCTAGGGCACCACCCCAGACCTAATGCATTAGAATCACCAAAGGTGGGGCCCAGCAACCTTTGCCATAAGAAGCTGTCCAGGTGATTCTTTTTTTTTTAAGATTTATTTATTTTATTACATATCTCCCCTTCCCCCCCGCTGCGGCGACGCACCGAGAGTGGTCACTGCGCAGGCGCGGCTTTCCCCGCTTGTGGGCGGTCTCTGCGTCCGTTCACGGCCGGCGCTTGATTCAGTTCGCGGGTGGCTGGCTGCACTCCATCCGCGGGCGACCTGCCCTGCCCGTGGCGGCTCTTGCCCTGTCTGTGGCAGCTTCTTGCCCTGCCCATGGCGGCTCCGGCCCGCCCATGGCAGCTTGCCATTCTCAAGGTGGTCTGCCCGCTAGGAGAGGGCCCCGGGAATCGAACCTGGGGCCTCCCATGTGGTATGCCGGCCCCTCCAGGTGATTCTTATGTGCAACAAAATTGTATCAATATAGCGCTAGGGTTAAGAGATTATATCCATGTTATAGAGAGATAGATAGGTAAGTAGGTAGGTAGGTAGATAGATGATAGATAGATAGATAGATAGATAGATAGATAGATAGATAGATAGATAGATAATAGATGGTTGGATAGATAGATTGATAGATACATGATAGAACATATATAGCACACTTAGCATAACCTATAGATGACATATGCAGTATCAGTATAGCATGACCTATTTTTGTAGGAGTTCCTTGTTGCCTTAAACAATGGGAATTTATTTTCTCACAGGTGTCAGTGGGATCTTGCTTTCTCTGAAGTCTGCAGTGTTTTCGTGGTGGGATGTCAGCAAAATCGGCCTCTGTCATATGGCCATTTCTTTCCATGTATGACCGTTCCTCACTGAATTAAAATTTCCTCTGCTTATGAGGACTTTAGTCATAGTGGGTTAAGGTCGTTCCTGATGTGGTTTGGCCTCACATTGACTAATGATATCTTTGAGGCAGGTTAGTATAGTGAAAGGGAGAGGGCGGCTGGCCCAGCAGAAAACATGGTTGACAGACAACATGGCTGCTTAGACAATGTGGCCGACAGTCAACATGGTCACAAAACCCTGCTGAGTCCTTAACCTGACCTTGAGGTCTCAGTGGGGACCCCCTCTGGGACCCAGGGGAGGCCCTGGATATTCCAAACAGGACTCATCATTGGCCCCCACCATTAGTGGGGTAACCAATAACAGCTGAGGCCCCTCTGCTTAGGATTAGCATAGGGAGGAATAATTAATATTTTAAAGTTGTTCTCTCAAAACCAATTAATAGTTTAAATTAAATAATTATTTTAATAGTCAAAACTTGTTCTCTCTGCCTAGAGGAGCCCGAACCAAATCTAAGTGCATATTTCTAGCCTTCTCTCCCATTTCTCAGCAAGCTCTGCCCTTTTCCCTCATTTCCCAATAAACTATTTTCACTGACCTAACTTAACTGGCATGTTCTTAAATTCTTTTATGCAGCATAGCCAAGAAACTAGAGGAATCCAAGACTTCCCTGGCTTTATCTTCAAAGGTCCGATTCACAAACAGTTTCACATCCACAAGACCAGGGGTTAGGACATAAACAGGTCTTTGTGGGGGTCATGATTCAATCCATAGCCAAAAAATAAAATGAAATGAAAATGCAAAATAAAGCATTTTCAGAGTCAGAGTCATTAGACAAGTTCATGAGAAAAGTTCAAGTTTTAGTTTAAAAAGAAGGAATGGTCAAGTCGAAGTAGACTTCATGGAAAAGGTGATGTTCGTGAGCCAGTTTCTGACCTAGATTTGGCCACATCAGGAATCTAGTCACTTGTACATTTGTTGAATATCCTCACAATTAGTCCGTGACTCCAGGCGTCAGGACTGGCCATCTTCGGTCGCATAACTAAGGCATGGAAATCTATTCTGGTTATCTTGGTTTCCTCTGGAACCAAAGCTTTAAACTGACCTCTTAGCATGTGTGTGTTTGTGGAGGGGTGTGGGGGAGTCCTGTACTCTTGTTACTCTTGTACCTATGTCATTCCTTTTGGGGCTCCTACCTGGTCCAACCACTTATGAAAATTGGTGACTCGTGTAGAATGCCCACATTTTCCCATTACTCAGCTTCCCACTTCTGGCTACCATTTAACAACTTGAATTGCCCTAAACAAATTATTTTGATACAGGATTGAAAGAAACGACTCTATTGCCCTATGCTCCTTCGTACAACATACCTGCAATTTGACCTCATGTAAATGTTGAACTAGGAATGGAATCTAGAACTCTGACTTTCCAAAGTGTGTGCTCATTCTGCCCTGTTTCTTACAACTCCTGAGGAGTTTTCAGTCATCACCTTTAATACCACTTTCTGTATCTCTGCCCTCTATATATTATATATGATGTGAGTTTAAATATTTACTGCAGTATACATAATACATTGCATATATGAATGTGGGCAAAAGGTATAGACGCCTTAACACATGTATTTTATTTTTAGTGAATTCAGACAAAATCAAATACAATCAATCTTTATTTTGGAAAATATACCAGGAATATAATAATCTTTATTTAAAGAAAATCTTTATAAGCAGATATTATCATTTCAAGCAAGTACAAACCTGTATGCATTCTCGAAAAGATAATGATCCTCCACCTATTTGCATTCAAGTCTTTTCAAGAGACAATACAACATGAAAAATGAAATGCACTAGAAGTAGTTTGTCAGAAAATCAGAAAACTTTTTAAAAATAAACTCACAAAATGATGGGGCTAATCAATGCCTCATAGACTTTCCATTGAGCCCCCAAATAACTAGTTTTAGATCTATAATGAGTTACCCTTAAAGCATGTATTTCCCTTAACTTAAATTTTATCAAGGATAAAAAACAATTTATCTTCATGTGTTCCTCTAAGTATCAGTTATCTTTTTCATACCCTATTTTAATGATCCATTAGGTACAATTCTTATTTTAAAATTTAAAAAAAAATTAAAATCTCTTTTTAAAAAGATACATTCAACAGCTCCAGAAACACCTTGCATTTTACTGAAAATACTCTGTCACATATGAACCTGCCACGTGGGGTTATGTTCTTTTCCTAAAACTATCAACTTCATTACTAAACCACTGAGACTTTTTTTTCCTCTCAGCCCAAAGCTCACATTCTTTCTCTTATTTTTTCAGAACACTCTCTGACTTCAAAGGGAAGACTCAAGAAAGAAAGGCTTTCTTTAGTTCTAGTGAACTGGGGCAGAGGTGCCTTTCTAGCACATAACAATACAGAGGAGGAGGAAAAAGATGATCATAGCTGACTTTAGGTAGCGACTGATTGCAGAGGAAAAATTACTACATCAAATAGGAGCCAGATGTTTTCAGGCATTGCTTCATACTCTGCTACCCTTCGTCTAGAACAGGTAAGGGAAGAGAGATATATTTCTGTCATTTTACTCTCTATCATTATTTAATAGAGACATTCATCCAAGACAAGTGGGATTTTATTAGGTAAAAATAGGTGCAAATTGACTCATCTACTCTCTCTTTGTGGGATGCCTCTTTGAATACTTACTCCGAATTACTGAAAATCACTTTCTTCCGATTATTGTTGAAATACCATTAGAGTCACAAATTTACTTATGGATCTTATCTTCTGAGATCTAAGTAACGAAATCAAGGACTGGTAAGGGGAGTATAGAGAGGAAGTGATTTTTCTCTCCTCTTGTCCTTGGGAAATGTTCAATAAATGTTATAGCTTTCATTACTATTTTTAATATTGTTATAGTTTGCCCCCTCATACTCCAACTAAGACTCATCAGCCCTACCAATCAATAGAACTACCAACACACACGTTCACATTTAAGGTCTGAGAAATCTAAATTGAAAGGATTCTATGCTGACTCACTTGCCTGAGGGTGAATGAGAATTGTACCTGAAGAGAACTCCATAACTGTTCTCATTCCCCACTACCCTAAAGGATGACATGCTAAGGAATCAAAATAGCCAAACTTCCTATTTATCTTCATACTGTCAAGAGGTGTCTGCATGATGAGATGGAATAAGCAAAGGTTTAATGTCAGAGAAACCTGCGTTCCAATCCCACCTCCCTGCTTTACTAGATTTGTGATCTGAGTTTAATATCATTACCAGCAAAATGGAGCAAGTGAGAACACTCCTCATAAAACAGTTTCCTTTCCAAAAGCATATCCCTGAGACTGAAAATCATTATGTATGTGAATCTAGGATCTGTTAAGCATTTTCATCAATTTTCTTATTAACCAAAAGGCAGAGAATTGGACTAGATGAGCCTCTTCCATGCTTCCTCCTGGCATTATGAAACTGTGTTATACAAACAGATTCCTGAAGCTTCTAGTTTTAAGAGAGTCTTTTGTTAGTCCTTTAGAATTCCCAAGACGATGACAATAATCTTTCTGCATTTCCCCACTGATGTGATTTTACTTTTGTTTCATATCTCAGTGGGCTACTGGAGCTCAATAGCTTTAAACTTAGCTCTTATGAATTTAAGGACCTTCCCTACATGTGTTAAAGTGCTAACGTGAGAATTCTGCTAGATGTTTACTGTATCTTTTCCAGGTATATGCTTAGAAACTGGGAGAATAACTCCCAACCTATATGCAGACTCTTGTGAGATTAGCTCAGTTCAGAACACAATGAAATCTTGAGTGACTAGCAGCAGTGTCCTTGGGGTTTTTCAAGGTTAATGACTTAAAATCCCCCCTCAGTTAAACAGTCTCTGGACCTTTAGTGAGAGGCCATCAGGAAGATTTAAATATGCAGCTGTGATGTTACTCCTTGATCTTTCCTCAAGGGAATCAATTTATCATTCACTTCAAGCACACTGGGACTCTGAATATCCTCAAATCAAGCAATTGATAAAGGAGGATCGTGATCCTCTATTGGTATGACTCGAGTCAGAGTTATCTTAATGAGACATAGATATTCAGCATATAAAGATAAAATAAGGCCTTCATAGGGTACCCTTCTGCTTTGATTCTAGAAAGCCCACAGTTAACTAACCACTGTCAAAGATCTAATCACACCATTCTGTATCACTCTCTGTCCGTGTACCTGTCAGAGTAATAAGCTCTTAAGTGTGACCACTTGCTCTCTACCACCCCAGCATCCACCACCCCCATTGAAATCAAAAGTCTATTTCAAAAGCAGCACCTCCTACCTTTATTCCTGATTTTTTGAGATCAGCAACCGAAGCATTCTTCAGTGATGTTGGTACTCACCACAAAAATGAATTTTTCAATGCTTCAGTGAAGGGGGTGTTTGGTACCCTTCTTTAAAGATATAAGTAGAGGGTGGATGGATGAATTGCTTGTGCTATATCTATGCAATGCTTTTTATATTCTTAAGTTATTGGATTCAATTTTCTGTTTTAAGAGGAAATTTTTTCAACACAACTTCATTTAATGTAGGCTGGTGTTGAATACAGTTTAATTCAAGCAGCTAAAACATTTAAATTAAAACTACTCTATGCAGTTTGAGCCAGCCCATTGAATTATTTGAGAAGATTTGGTAATTGCAATTGTAGTTATAAATTTAGTCCTGTATTAAATTCCTTTTCTAATTGTCCTAGTACCCTAAGAATCTATTTCCCACAATTCTCCATGCTAATTTATTGCTTGATATTAGAAAATTCTAGCACTTATTTGGAGTGTAAGATTTTGCCAAACTGGGCTGAATTTTGAAAATGGTCTCTGAGGTACATCGGGGTATAACTTGGATTTTGGGATTTGAGCCAATATTGGAAAGAGGTGCAAAGAAGAGAAACACTGACAACAGCTTCAAAGAGAGAAATAACCTTGTCATACTCCAAGTTTTGTAAGGCTGAAAGTCAGATGGAATATATGAGCAAATCACAGGAATAAACCTTGATTATGGTTTCCAGCTGCTTTTTAAGATTTTTTTTAAAATTTTTTATACATCCCCCCCCCCCTTTTTTTGCTTGTTCTTGCTGTGTTCATTTTTCTCTGCATTCCTCTGTGTCTGCTCGTCTCCCCCTGCTGGGGAGACCTGCCGAGTCAGCTCACTGGTGTGGCAGCCCGCCTGCTCGTGGGGGCTCGCCCTTGCTCATGGGGGCTTGCCATTTTCCCGCCCGCGGGGGCTTACTTTCTCGAGGTGGTCCGCCCATTGGAGGAGGACCGGGGACCGAACCCGGGGCCTCCCATGTGGTAAAACACTGCATTACCAACTGGGCTATACAGCCGGACCCTCCACCTACTTTTTAAAGTATTGGCCATGATTATAAAAGACTCCCTGCATTCCAGGTAATGTCTTGATTTAAGAGCTTAGGAATTTCACCCTATCATTCTCTTTTTTGTTTTTTTAAATTTTTTTTATTTCAGGGATGATCACATAGATCATTTTGGTTTTTTTAAAATACACTCTTATACTCACCACAACAGTCAAAATGCAGAGAAAATCCCTTACCCTGACAAGGTTCCTTGTGCCCCTTTGGAGTTGATCCTTTCTTTGACCTCTGCTCTACACAATCAATGCTCTGCTTTCTACATTTTGGAGAGTTTTAGATGAACAGAAGCACATAGCTTGTAGCTTTTTTTTTTAACTCAGCATAATGTTATTGAAAAATATTCGTGTTCATTTTACTGATGGGTAGCATTCCATGGTATGGATACAACATGGTTGCTTATCTTTAGTTGATGAATGTTTGCGTTGTTTAAAGATTTGGACAGCTGGGAAGAATGCTGCCATGAATGTTTATATACATGTCCTTATGTGGACTTACACTTTCATTTCCCTTGATTAAGTACCTAAAAGTGGAATTACTGGAGCTTTTGGTAAGTATCTGTTTACCTTTGGAAAATACTGCTATGTTGTTTTCCAAAATGGCAGTACCGCTTTGCATTCCCTTTAATATATGAGGGTTCCTATTGCTTCACATCTTTGGCAGTACTTACTATGGTTAATCTTTTTTTCTTTTAAATTTTAGATAATCTTATGAGGATTTTGGTTTTCATTTGTATTTCTCTGATGACTAGTGATAGTATCTTTTTATAAGTATAAGCCATTCATATTTCTTTTGTCAAGTGTCTGTTTAAATCTTTTTTTAAATAACTAAAAAAAATTTTTTTAAAGATATTTAGATTACATAAACAGTTTTGAACACTGTAGCTTTGTAGTATGTTTTAAAGTCAGGTAGTGTGATTCCTTTGATTTCAATTTTCTTTTTCAATATGTCTTTGGCTACTCATGGCCCCTTGCCCTTCCAAATAAATTTCACAGTTAGCTTTTCCTGATTGGAAAAAACGTGAAAAAATGATGTGATAATTTTTATTGGAATTGTGTTAAATCTGTAAATGAGTTTGGGTAGGATTGACATCTTAATAATGTTTAGTCTTTCTATCCATGAACAGGGAATATTCTTTCCTTTATTTAGGTCTTCTTTGATTTCTTTTAATTATGTTGTGTAGTTTTCTGCATACAATTCATTTACATCTTCAGTTAAATTTATTTCTAAGTATTTTATTCTTTTAGTTGCTATTGTAAATGGAATTATTTTTCTTGATTTCCTCCTCAGATTGCGCATCACTGGTGTACAGAAATGTTACTGATTTTTGCACATTAGTCTTATAACCTGAAACTTTACTGAACTCATTTATAAGCTCTAGAATTGTAGATTTCTCAGGGCTTTTGAGGGATCAGGTCATATGAAAATAGTGAAATTTTACTTCTTCCTTTCCAGTTTGGATGCCTTTTATATCTTTTTCTTCTCTAAGTGCTTGAACAAATACTTCTAAAACCATGTTAAATA
The DNA here is from genome assembly GCA_004027955.1 of Chaetophractus vellerosus. Classification (NCBI taxonomy): domain Eukaryota; kingdom Metazoa; phylum Chordata; class Mammalia; order Cingulata; family Chlamyphoridae; genus Chaetophractus; species Chaetophractus vellerosus. The sequence goes on from PVKH010002559.1 coordinate 20,617, forward strand.
AGAGCGGTGACAGTGGCCATCCTTGTCTTGTTCCAGATGTTAGGAGGAAAGCTTTTAATATTTCACCATTGAATATGATGTTAGCTGTGAGTTTTTTAAGTATACTCTTTATCATGTTGAGGAAGTTTCCTTCTATTTCTATCTTTTGAAATGTTTTTATCAGGAAAATGTGCTTTATTTTGTCAAATATTTTTTCCGCATCTATAGAGATTATCATGTAATTTTTTTCTTTCGATCTGTTTAGAGGGTGTAATTGTAATAACAATGATTGATTTTCTTATGTTGACCCATCCTTGTATATCAGGGATGAAACCCACTTGGACATGTTGTATAATTCATTTTATGCGTTGCTGAATATGATTAGCAATTATTTTTTGAGGATTTTAGCATCTAGTTCATTAGCGTGATTGTTCTATAGTTTTCCTTTCTTGTGGCATCTTTGCTTGGCTTTGGTATTAGGGGGATGTTGGCATCATAGAATGAGTTAGGCAATGTTCTCTCCACTTCTATTTATTGGAAGAGTTTATGCAGGATTGGTGTTAGTTCTTTCCAGAATGTTTGGTAGAATTCACCATTGATGCAATCTGATCCTGGGCTCTTCTTAGTTGGGAGTTTTTTGATTACTAATTCAATCTCGTTGCTTGAGTTCAACAAGTTCATTGAGTTCATCATTTCTTTTTTTCATCAATATAGGATCCTTGTGTGTTTCTAGGAATTTTTCCATTTCCCCTAAATTATGCACATTGTTGGCATACAATTTTTCAAAGTATCTTCTTATGATACTCTTTATTTTTGTGGGGTCAGTGTGATATTTCCTTCTTTCTTTCTTGTTTTATGTCTTTGCATCTTCTCTCTTTTTTCTTTGCTAGTCTAGCTAAGGGTTTTTCAATTTTATAATTTTCTCAAAGAAACAGATTTTTAAAAATTTTTTCCAGTGCTTTCTTATTTTCAATTTCATTTAGCTCTGCTCTAATTTTTGTTATTTCCTTCTTTCTACTTCCTGTTTAGTTTAATTTCCTGTTCTTTTTCTAATTCTTCCAGGTGTGCTATTAGGTCTTTGATTTTTTCTTCTTTTTAAATATAGGCATATATGGCTATGAATTTCTCTGTCAGTACAGCTTTCACTGCATCCCATAGGTTTTGATACATTGTGTTGTCTTTTTCATTTGTTTCAAGGTAGTTGCTGATTTCCTTTGTGATTTCCTCCTTGACTATAGTTTGTCTAAGAGTGTGTTGTTTAACTCCCATATCTTTGTGCCTAATCTGCTTCTCTGCCCATTACAGATTTCCAGCTTCATTCCTTTGTGGTCAGAGAAATTAGTTTGTATAATTTCAATCTTTCTGAATTCATTGAGACTTGTTCTGTAGCCTAGCATGTCATCTATCCTGGAGAATGAACCCTGTGCACTTGAGACAAATGTATATCTGGCTGTATTTGGGTGTAATGGTCTGTATATATCTATTAGGTCCAGATCCTTTAATGTATTATTTAAGGTCTTTATTTCTCTATTGATTCTCTTTCACAATGTCTGTCTAATGGTGATAATGTTGTATTAAAGTCTCTCACTATAATTGTAGAGGCATCTATTTCTCCACTTAGTTTTTCCAATATTTGCCTCATGTATTTTGAGGTGCCCTGGTTAGGTGCACAAATGTTTATGATTGTTATTTCTTCTTGATGGATTACCCCTTTTATTAATATATAGTGGCCTATTTGTCTCTTAAAATAGTTTTGCATTTAAAGTCTATTTTGTATGATATTAGTATAGCTACACCTGCCCCTTTTTTGGTTATTGTTTGCATCTAAAATTGTTTTCCAACCATTCACTTTCAACCTCCTTGCATCTCTAGGTTTGAGGTGAGTTTTATACAGACAACATATAGATGGATCATATTTCCTTATCCATTCTGCCAATCTGTGTCTCTTGATCTGAGAGTTTAATCCATTAAAATTCAATTTTATTACTGTCAAGGAATAATATTATCCATATCATCTTTAGGTTTATGTATGCCATATGTTGTTTCTATTTCTCTTTTTATCTTTTCAGTTATCCTTACACTCTCCTCCAAATCTCTCTGTCCTATTTATTTCCTTTAACCTTCAGAACTCCCTTTAGTATTTCTTGAAGGGCAGGTTTCTTATTGACAAACTCTCTTAATTTATGTTTATCTGAGAGTATTTTGAACTCTCCCTCATTTTTGAATGTCAGCTTTGTTGGATAGAGAATTCTTGGCTGGATGTTTTTTTCTTTTGGTACCTTAACTATGTCATACCACTGCCTTCTTGCCTCCATGGTTTCAGATGAGAAATCAGCACTTAATTTCATTGAGCTTCCCTTGTATGTGGTGATTCTCCTTTGTCTTGCTGCTTTCAATATTTTCTCTTTGTCTTGAGCATTGGATAGTTTGATGAGTATACGTCTTGGAGTAGGAATGTCGGGATTTATAATATTTGGGGTGCGCTGCACTTCCTAGACTTGTAAATATGTCTCCCTCCATAGAGTTGGGAAGTTTTCAGCCATTATTTCCTCCAACACTCCTTTCCTTTTGCCCCCTTTGCCTTCTCTTCTCCTTCTGGGATGCCTATAATGTGAATGTTTGTGTGTTTCATGTTGTCATTCAAGTACCTAAGTCCCTGCTGGATTTTTTCTATCTTTTTATCTATGATTCTACTATCTGTCTGATTTCAGATGTACTGTCTTCCACATTGCCAATTCTTTCCTCTGCCTGATCAAATCTGCTGTTATGTGTTTCCAGTGTTTTTTTATTCCTTGCATTGCTCCATTCATCACAGTCTTCTCATGTATGTTTACAATTTCTTTGTTATGTTTTCCCAGTGGCTTCTTAAGATCCTGAATCTCTTTGTTCACTTCATTGAGTTGATTCATATTATTTGTTTGGACATCTCTGATTAGTTGTTTCATGTTCTGCATCTCCTGTTTTTTTACAAGGTTCATTAGACTGGGCCATGTTTTCCTGATTCTTAGTGTAGCTTGTAATTTTTTGTTGGTGTCTAGGCATCTGGTTGTCTTGATGGCTTTATTCAGTTGGTTAGCTTCTCTTTCTACTCAAGGATTTTATTTGTGTGTGTGTGTGTGGGGGGGTAAGGTTTCACTTTAACACTTGGTTCTTCTTATTCTATCTCCTCTCTGTTGTCTATGTTCCCTTTTAAAAAAAAAGAATTAGTACCAGAGAAAAGGATACAGATAAGAAGAGGAAAATAATAATAATAATAAATAATAATAATAGTAATAGTAATAATAATAAAGGTAGAAGAGGAACCATACAAAGACCTAGGAAAATAAATAATTAACATGTGTAAAAAATCATGTGCAATACAGAGGATAAGAACAAAAAAGTGGAATAGAAAAATTGAAATGAGAAACAAAATAGAGAAAAATATATAGAATGAGTTAAAAGGCAGGATGAGAAGATAGTAAAAGAAAAGAAAAGAAAAGAAAAGCAGAAAAAGAGAAAGTAAAAAAAGAAAGAAACATAGAAAAAAAGAGAGAGAAATTAAAACCAAAAAAAAAAAAAAGGAAAGCCCAGCAAAAGAGATTGTAAAAAGGAAAAGCAACGGGAAACACAGGAGAGAAAACCAAAGGAAGGAAAAGAAATAACCTAGGTAGAAAAAATAGGTAAAGGAAAAACAAAAAGGGGAAATAAAGAAAGGGGAAACACATCAAACAAGACACAAAACAGCAACAATTGAAAAAAAAGAAACAAGGAAAAACAGCCTTCCCTCTTAGACCCCTAAAGAGCTTCTCAGGCTGCTGCTGTTCATCAAACTCCCTTCAGTCTGCCCGCTGCAGGTAGTGAGTACAATAAGGAAAAATAAAGACAAAACAACAACAACAACAAAGAAAAAAATCTTTTTAAAAAGATATCAGATCCAAGGAAACCTGAAATAAAAAGAATGTCTATATGCTCCCTGTCATAAGGTATCAGCTGGATGACTGATAACCCAGTGAATCACTTTTCCACTTCTCTATGGAGACCAGGGAATCAAACCAGGGGCCTTGTATATATGCAAGTTAGGAACTCTTCCAGTGAGCTAAATCATCTCATTAAGTTGATTAGGCTTCAGAAATATATCTGCCTCCTTTCCCCAGGCATTTTAGGCTACAGTTTGCTAGAATCCTGATGATTAGGCACCCGTCCCTCCCCATCTCTAATCTAGTTCCTCTCTCTCCCCAGGCAGCTGGGCATTATATCTTGCTTGAGCAGATACCCATCCCCTCTTCACATCAGGTTGGGGTCCCTTCCAAGATTCAAAGGGTCTCAGCTGGCCAAACTCACTGCAAAGAAACCACTATCCACACTCTGTCAGACTCTTCTTCTTCCCAGGGAACATGGCGTCCCAGTCTATTGGCAGCAGTGAACCAAGGGCTCCACCAAGGCTACTTGCCTTGAAGTTGGGGTATATGTGCTGTTTCCAGCACAGGGGTAGCCAACTCACAGTTTCCCTTTGGCTTCTTTATCTTTCCAATACTCTTCTAGATGGCACAGAGCATCTTCTCATTCTATAAATATATCCAAAGCTGCTCCTTTAGATAGAGACCTGCCTTCTCTCTGCTTTCTTTGTGAGAGGATCAGACTCTGCCTACCTACTTCTGTGCCATTTTCCTGGAAGTCTGTTTAAATCTTTACTCATATTGAGTTGTCCTCTTCTTTGTAAGTTGTGAGAGATATATATCTTTTCCTCAGATACATAATTGTAAAATTTTCTCCCAGTTTGTGGTTTAGATTTTATTTTTTTAACCATGTCTTTTGAAGAATGAAAAAATTTTATCTTAATAGTCTATTTTTTCAGCTTTTTAAAAACTATACAATTTTTCTTGTTTGTCCTATTTAAGAAATCTTTGTCTAACTCATAGGCACATAGAATTTCTTCTATGTTTTCTTCTAGAAGTTCAATAAATTTTAGCTCTTAGGTTTTGGTATGTAATCTAATTTGAGTCCATTTTTGCATATAATAATAGTTAAAATTCTGTAAGGTAAGGGTAAAGATTATTTTTTCCCATATACCACATCATCTTTCCTTATGAACTTTTGTTAAACTGAGATTTCTAATATAATCATAATGAGCTACCACAACCTACTGTCCTTGAGCTTACCAAACACTTTAAACTGTTCACTTCAATCCCAGTGCTTTGATAATATAAGCCATGGGCTGGAGTTTCCCATCCCTGAATAGTTAGACCTGTTGGCTTAAATTGCATATAGTCCAAGCTAAGCTAGATGACCAATATTAGAATCTCCTCATTTCTCTGAGGGTCAGCTGCCTACACCCTCTTTCCTGCTACCAATTGTGTTTTTCATCAAGGTTCTTGATTATAGTGATAGATAAAATGATAGGAGTAGAGTGATAGTGACTAATGGCAAGCTAACTTTTAGTGACCTCCATCATCTAGGTCTGCTTCTAACAGAAACAATAGAATCTTCCACATATTTGAGACCAGTCCTGCAGAAAACATAACTAGACCTCTATAAGTCACCTTCAAAAGATCCTAGGAATTGAAGAGTTGAAAGAAAGAGATGTGAGGCTGGTTATATCAGGAGAGCATTACAATATTCAGGATCTGGTACAGTTCCATAATTGCTTCTCCTTTAACAAAACAGAGTGCTATATAAGCTCCTTAGTGACTGTGGAGTGAGTAAAAGACTAATCTAGCCGAAGCTGTGAAAGAATGTTCTACTACTGCTTATAGAGCTAAGAGCAATGATAGAAGAACAAAAGGAAGGAATTAACTCATATCTGTTATTTATTGTGTACCAAATATGTTCTCTGTCCCTTTCAGGTACTACCATGTTACTATCCATCATGGTAGTTAAAATAATCCCTGTTTTACAGGTAAGAAAACTGAAATGCCAAGAGTTTGAATGAATTTCCCAGTCAGTAAGTGGCAGAGCCAAGATCTGAACCTGCGTCAACATGCTCCTAAGCCTTGAGAGGGGGTAAGTAGGGAGAGAAACTTTATTAACAGAAAAAAGGAGGGGCCGGCTGTATAGCCCAGTGGATAGGGCACTGGTTCACCACATGGGAGTCCCTGGGTTCGGTCCCCCGGGCCTCTCTGGGTGGGCAGACCACTTGAGAAGGCAATAAGCCGCCGTGGATGGGGCAGAGCCACCGTGGACAGGGTAAAAGCTGCCACAGGCAGGGCAAAGCCACCACGGGCAGAGCAGAGCTGCCCGTGGGCAGGGCAGAGGCGCCCCCAAGCAGGGCAGGCCGCCTGTGAGTGGGCAAGGCCACCACTCACT
>PVKH010002560.1:0-26887 GCA_004027955.1 Chaetophractus vellerosus
TCAGCTCACTGGCGCAGCGGCTGCCTGCTCGTGGGGGCTCGCCCTTGCTCGCGGGGGCTTCCCTTCACTCACGGGGGCTTGCCTTTGCCCGCGGCAGCGTTTCCCACCCACGGCAGCGTGCCCCGCCCATGTTGGCTTGCCTTCTCGAGGCGGTCCACCTGCCCGAGGAGGCCCGGGGACTGAACCCGGGGCCTCCCATGTGGTAAACCAGTGCCCTACCAACTGGGCTATACAGCTGGCCCCATGTCCTCTAGTATTAATTCTCCCCTCTTCCTTTCTTTTTTTGTCTGCACATCGCTACCTAGAATAAAACATCATTTCCCCAGCTTCCTTTGCAGCTAGATATGATCATGTGACTAAGTTTTAACTGAAGATACATATGTATAGTGATGTGTGCAATTTGTAGAAAGTATCCTTAAAGGAAGAGCATCCACCTTCCCTTTTTTCCATCATCCTCCTTGCTGACTGAAATTTAGACATGGTAATTGGACTATGTGTGGAAACCACATACTGAGAATGGGCAGAGAATTGAGATATAGGAGTCCCGAATAACTTCAACAAGTCATTCTGCCCACTCTCGCCTGTCTATATCTGAACTTCTTTTATGTGACAGAGATGAAATTCTATCTTGTATAAGACACTAGTTTTGGGGCTTTCTGTCAATAACAGGTAAAACTAACCCTGATGCACTAGAATAACTTGACAAAGAAAGTTAATGTTGTTAAAATATCTTTAATTGATTTGTACATTTCAGGGAGGAAGAGGAGAAGGAAAATGTCTGGTCTAGATTTTTGAAATATGAATTAGAGAATCCAGAAAGAGGAACTGGCACATAGATTGTAAGAAAACATGTTCAGGAATATGCATATATCCTAGTCCAATATTGCCATAATGTAAAATTTAAGAAGTAAATAAACCTTAAGTGCCTATCTTGTAGGAATTTATAAACCAAGATGTTTGGGGAGTGCTAGGTATCTAGTGATGGGTTATTTTAATATTATTTTAATATTAATCATTTTAACATTAATGTTTTTCCATTAAATATTTTTGTTAGTAAATACTTTTTGATACAAGTGTTAAAGAAGATAGGAGAATACTAATCTTTTTTTATTCACTGCTTTTTAATGTGCTAGGTGTTTTCTCTGTTAGCCTTAATACAATTTTGGAAGACTTATTATTGCATTTTACAGATGACTAAACTGAGACTCAGAAAGGTCAGGTGTCTTTCACAGGGTGTCAAAATGGTAATTTAAATCATTATTTGAAAAGTAAGAAAATCAACTCTTTTTAGAACAAGTCTATTATGTATATTATGTATATTCTGACCTTTACTTTTCTTATATTAAAAGTAGAGTTAGTCAATTAAAATATCTTTGGTAAATTATAGTAACAGTGGTCAACCCAGAAGTAAAAGTTTACTTAGGATTTTCCATATCTTTATGCTAACTAATAAATCTGAAAATATTAAATTTTTAAATAAAAACATCTAATATAGTAAAGTTATAAACTATGTCTTAAACATTTTATTTTCTAAAATCTGAATATTTTGAACATCTTAAAAATTAATATGCAGCACCTGTTTAAATTACTTCATAAAGATCCGTTTTCTTTTGCTGTTCCTAAATGTATATTTGAATAAAATAAATCCTCTATCCATCCCTATTGTACCTTTCCAAAAAGTTGCATTGTTTTAACATTAATGGAACTAAATGAATTCATGGTATTCTCTGTCTCATTAACTGTAGCTATAAATGACACTGTGTTGCACAGATTCAACTAAATTTCTGTTGAAGAAGTGAAAGTATTCAAAGTTATATAATTACTTGTATCTTAGTTTGACAGGACTGCTATCACAAATACGACAAAATTGGGTTGGCTGAAACAACACAACTTTTTCGTTCACAATTTTGAGGCTAAAATCAAGATATCAGCAAGGCTTGCTTTCTCCCCAACTGCAGTGTTCTGGTGCTGGCTACTGGCTTGTATTTCTGTCGCTGCAGTCACATGGAGATGTTCTCTCCTTTCTCATGTAACTTCTGGGTTCTCTTTAAAGACCTCCAGTAATCCAAATCAAGACCCACCCTGGTTTGCCACAATATAACTAAATATAAACATCTTCTAATATCCTATTTACAAAGAGTTCAAACCCAAAGGGATGCTGATTAACATTAAGAACATGTATTTTTAGGGGTTAATTCAGCCTACCACAAATGGTTCAAAGTTTAGCTCTTAATTACCTGAAAATTCAAAATGAGCTACTATTTCATAAATCTGTCAAAAAAAAAAAAGAAAAAAAAACAATAAAAAAGGTAATTTAACAAGTCTAGAAATAATTATATAAGCATGAGAGGGTATAAACCAAAAAAAAACAATTTTCTACACTGGCTTGGTGTTTTCTTATTGTAATCAGCACAGAGCCAAATTTCTAGACTAGGTAAATATTTTCTGAATTAAAATGACTTGACATTTAATTTGGTTAGTATATCATTATTCTTCGCTTATACTCTTGGAACTCCAATACACAATTTGGTTGTGATATACATCTACACAAATGCTAGTCAAAGAGTAGATAGATAAATACAAGTATAGTCTGCAGAAATTGCTTAGCGATGAAGAGTGTTATAGACTGAATTATGGGATTATTATTATTTCATTCTTTCTCTATAAACACACAAAACTGTGGAGCAGAAAGGATTTTGACAGAAATGGAAAAACCCTTGTATAGCATCAAATAGGTACCTAAGTTATCATATCTTAGTTGTCAAAAAGATATAATTCCTACTCTCTAGATCATCAGATTCGTCCAGGATAACTAACAAAAGATTGATGATGGGCAATGCCCATCCCAAAAAACAGAGCATATCTGCAACTGTAGGCAAGACAGTGCCACCCATCTGCCCCATGAGTTCTAAGCCCCCTCACATTCAGAAGCAGAGTGGGCATCACCATCCCCAAATCCTCAAGATTGAGGAATGACCAAACATAAGGGGGGAATACAACTATGGTCTAAAGTAGACTTCTCATTATTCTAGTTGATATTGATATTTAGGCAGTGGCCGCCAGAGGTTCTGAGGGAAGGAACAGGGAAGAATAGGTGTAACGTGGGGCATTTTGGGAACATTGGAATTGTTCTGCATTACACTGCAATGTCAAAACCTATAAAATTGAGTGGTGCAAAGTATAAAACATAATGTAGACTATAGACCATGCTTAGTAGTAATACTTCAATATGTGTTCATCAATTGTAACAAATGCACCACACTAATTAATGAAAGGTGTTGTTAATGGGGAAAAGTGTGGGAGGGAGAGGGGATGAGGTATATGGGAATCCTCTATATTTTCAATGTAACATTTATGTCATCTAAAGCTTCTTTACAAATAAAAAAGTTTTAAAAGGTGTAACTACTACCAGTTTTCCTGATGATGTCCTTATATGAATGTTTTTTGGAAAGCGTTTTTAAAATATCACATCAATAGGTACATTTCCATAATAATGTAAGCAAGTATATGTAAACTTTTCCACCTGAAAAGTATGTCATTTATTTTGTGACTAGCATGTCTTGTGCTTGCCAATTTTAATCTGATTTTCTTTTCCTGTAAAAAAAAAATTCAACTTTGCTTATAAAATTCATGTATTTTCTCTCTTCATTGCCCTTACCACTGACTATTCCTGTGTCTTTTTTTTTTTTTTTTTTTTAAACTCTGGTTGCTTTATATTAGTATTAGCCTTACGGATAGGAAATTTCAGAAAACTTACACACTTGGCACTAAACTCAAATGTCACAGCTCACCTCAAATGTTACGTCCTCCATAAAACCTTGTATCTTCCACACCTACTCCCACACACAGCTGGAATTAATCTCCCCATCATCTCTGCCTTTCTAGTATTTGTTATTTCAGTTATAGCAGTGTTCTTTAGTACTGGAGACTTTGGACGTGAGTGTGCAGATATTCTCTGGGAAGGGAGAGGGAGTTTGCATTATGAATTTTAAAACTTCAGTGTTAAAATAAAAATTAATATAAGCTTATTCTTGGATCATCTGGAATGTCCGCCTTATAACCAATTACTGCCATGTAATTTCAGCATTATGGCTGTGTTTAATTATGTCCGTCTCATGAGAAAAGAACAAAATTAAACTTGATATGCAAATGGTTTATCTGTACCAAGTGAAGGCCAAATGACATCACAGTAAGCTAAATCAAAGGTTTATAGTAATTTTAGCAAGAAGAAATGGGAGGAATATTAAATCTTTCAGGACACACTAAACTATAATATGGGCACGCCAAACCCAAATGTAACTGGGCAATAATGGGAAATTAGCAGTCAGTACCATATTCATGTTTAGTACTATGATTACATTCTAACAAAAAATATCATATATCATAAAAATTTGAAATGTGTGGCTTTTATATGCATAATTTATATGTTTTGATATTATATTTGAAGAAGATTTGGAAGCAAAACTATTCTTATTCACAGTTTTATTTTTCTAAATATTTCAGTAATGTCATAATTTAAAATCAATACAGGTGATTTAAGGAGTCCTTATATAACTTAAGTTTCAGAGACATTGTGATAGAGCCCATATGTCTTATGTGATTGGTCGTTATTCAACTGTCTCACCTATTAGACTGTAAAGTCCTTAGAATCTAGCAAAGCCATAGATTATATTCTTTTCATCCTTGTATTTCCCTTACAGTCTGTCAGTGTCTCTTACCTGTTTGCACCCTAGCAAATATTTATGCAGTAAACTTGCCTATGCTGGTGTGCTAAATGTGATATAAAGAGAATTAACAAACATGTTTTCCTTCTCAGTGTGTTGATCATCTGTCAGACTGAACTAGCATGTATAGAAAATACATAGACAATATATTTTAAAAATTTGGAATTCATATGATTTTTAAAATTCCTCTTTTAAAATTAAATATCCCCTAGGATTTTTGATCACTTACAGTGTTGTATGGATTCCTTTAATTAGATAGTCAAATTGTTTTCCTTTTATCTAAGAACTGTTACGGGGGTGGTAGGGGAATGAAAGTTTTTATGGCAGGCTAGAACTGAGACATAACCAGAATTCTTCAGGGAATAAGACAGTATATCATTGCAAAAATGTAGCTTTTTATAGTCTGCGCAGTTTGAGAGCATTGATTCCCTGGGGAGGAGATGAAGAGGGAATGGATGGGATATGCGAAGGTACTAAATGTTCCCTACATCCCCAAAAAACAGATTATCCACAACTGCAAGCAAGACAGTCCATCCTCCTGCGCCATGGGATCTAAGACCCCTCTCAGTCAGAAACAGAGTGGGTATCACCATCCCCAAATCCTCAATATTGAGGAATGAACAAACATAAGGGGGGAATACAACTATGGCCTAAAGTAGACATTATTATTCTACAGTGGAAGAACTTGTATCATTGATATAAAGATAGCAGTTCTGAGGGGAGGGAGAGGGAAGCATAGGTGTAATGGGGCATTTTGAGGACATTGGAATTGTCCTGCATCACATTACAATAACAAATACAGGCCATTATACATTTTTTCAAAACCTATAAAATTGTGGGTACAAAGTGTAAAGTGTAATGTAAACTATAGACCACGCTTAGTAACAGTGCTTCAATATGTGTTCATCAATTGTAACAAAAGTACCACACTAATGAAAGATGTTGTTAATGGGAGAAAGTAGGGGAGGGGGAAGCAGTAGGGTATATGGGAATCTTCTCTATTTTTTTTTAAGGAGGTACCAGGGATTGAACCCAGGACCATGGGAAGCAGGCACTCAAACCACTGAGCTACACCCTCTCCCCTCCCCTATATTTTTGATGTAACATTTGTGTAATCTAAAGCTTCTTTAAAAATTAAAAAATTTTAAAATAAGAAACTTAGAGACATAACAGTGAATCCCAATATATGGGTCTTATTTGAATCCATATCCAAACAGACAATTTAAAGACAAGACAATCAGAGATATTTGACTAACTTGATCTCTGATTTTAAGGAACTATTGTTAAAAGTAATTTTATGTATGATAATAATATTAGGTTGTTTGTTTATATAAAAAGCATAAATTTGTACCACAGAAGCATAAGTATCTCCTTCAGAGCTGAGCTTGAGGAAAAAAGTACTTTCACCAATCACTTTTTTTATGCAGTGCCTCTGTTAAAAGAGGTGACAGAACATTTAGCACAATATCACTTTCACACTTAAAATAAATTTTCATTAACTTACTAATCCATACTTCTCCAAACAAAATAGACTTTTCTAAGTACCATACTTTCTCCAACATTCAGTGTTTTTTTTTTTTTTCATAGAAATATAGGAAGTTTGAAGGAATAAAAACTCACATTTCTAGAACCTCTTTAAAACTGATAATGATAATAATAATAGAAGAAGAGGGAGAGGTGAGAGGGAAGAGGAGGAGAAATTTTAGTTAGCATTTGAGTGCCTAATTATGTGCCAGATACTTTTCTGTAAGAGTAGGTATCATTATCCTCATTTTATAGGTGTGGAAATTATGCTTATGGAGAGACTAGGCAATTTGCCCAGGGTCACAGGCTATTAAGTGATAAAGTTCAGGGTTCCAATCCAGGCAGTTTAACACTGAGCTTATGTTTTTAACTACTATCCTATACTGCTTCTCTTTTTGCCGTGGTACTGAGTGCTTTTGATATTTTTCTCCTTTATTTCTCCCAACAACACTCAATCAACAAATGTTTATTCAGGCCTCACATTGTTCTATGTGTTAAGGGTACAACAATGAGTTGTTGGTTTCTGTGTTCCCTGACCTTATTTAGGGTCTAAAATGCATGTTGGCCTTTTATCAGATAATGACAAAAGTAAATTAGCACTCCATCTGTGAGAAGTAGGCTAAAGAAATAGTATAAGGTGCTTTGAGGGTACATCATAGGATTTCCTGACTCAATATGGGTTGAGTGGCAGGATTAGGGAAAGTTTGTACAAAGACGTATTTGCCCGGAAATCTGAGGGATTAGTAGGGATTCACTAGATAAAAGAAATCTGGGTGGAGTGGGTATAGCTCAGTGGTTGAGCACCTGTTTCCCATGCGTAAGGTTCCAGGTTCACTCCCTGGTATCTCCTTAAAAAAAAAAAAAAAGTGATCTGGCAGGGACAGGCAAAGAGACTCTTTGATGCATTACTTACAGAAAGGGAATAACATGTGCAAAGTCCCTGTGGTGGAAAGGATCATAGCTCTTTGAGAGAGAGAATAGAAGGCCAGTGTGGATGGAGTACAGTGAGCAAAGATTATTGTGATGTTGATATAAGCAATGAGAAGATAGAAAATATAATAGACTAAGATAAGATTTTTTCCCCTTTATCCTAAAAGCAATGGGAAATGTTTGAAGTATATTTAAATTCTCAAGTTTAATTGGGCCTATAGAAGTTAAGGACTTTCCCAAAGTCATACAATGATTAAGTGGTGGAATGGGGCTCAAAATCCAAGAATATCTGGATCTAAAATCTATACTACCCTCCTTCTTAGAAATGCAAATCCAAGAAATATGCAAGAAATTATAAGCTTGAAATTTTTGGGACCTGAAATGGTTTATTATTTTATCAGTTCAGGAGAGGATTACTAAATGTCTACTATGTTTCAGGGATGTGATTTTGGCCTTTGTAAGTGCAGTTATGCTTATAGTATATGTTAGCTCTGTATGTGACCTACCGCTTCACAGTAACAGTGAACCCACTGTGTACAGGTGGCCATCAAGAATAAAGATATATTTGATCTGTTCTTATGATTTCTTTTAGCCTCCAATTCCTGCCCTATAAGGGAGAACTAACAAAGCTAACTATGTGCCAGACAGAAGCCATCTATCATTTTAGGCTTCTTGAGATTAAGTAACTGCCCCAAGTTTAACATAATTAGTAATAGTTGTAACTAAGATTCATATTTCTTTAACCAAAGACCATGATCTTTCTACTATGTGCCCTCAATTAATATAAAACTAATTTCTGTTCAAGGGACCTTAGCATGGGTATTTAGAAATAACATTCAGTAAATATTTGCTAACTGATTGAATAACAGAAGCAGGATTATGGGGGGAAAAAAAGAATTCTAGAACAAGCCAGTGGGTGCCTTGAGTTGATTTTATGAAACAGAGTCTTCAAACAATTATTATAGTATCAATCCCTTTCTTATATAATTATCTTCATTTTTTTATACCTCAATTATAGCACTTATGCTCAGTAAGGGAAGAACCATAAAGTAAGCTATAAGATGGAAAGTTGTCTGCTCTAGAAGATTCTGCCTGACAAAACATTCCTAGGCAGGAAATATGAGCCATTCATTCATTCAATCAATATATTGTGTGCTTCAAATTCATTTATGCACTCTACAAATATGTATGGAGCATTTACTTATGTTCTTGTACTGTCTAGATATTGCATATATGGTAGTCAATATAACAAAGTCCCTACTGTCAATGACAGTGGGAGATGAGAAGTAAAAGAAAATATGAATAAGATATTTTCAGATATTGATAACAGCTCCAAAGTGGGGAGAAAGGAAGGAAAATGTGGTAGAGCATATATGATGCGGGAAGTGGAATGAAGTAGAGAGTGGTGAGTAATTGAGAGCAAAATACATAGAAAAGGTATGGAAGGTCTCTTTGAAGAGGGAACACTTGTGTTGAGAAATCAATGACCAGAAGGAGCCAGTCAGTGAGGATATAGGGAAAGAGCAGTTGCATTGCCAGTGAAGTTGTGGAACATTGTGAGCTAGAGAATTAATAAGTGGAAAAGAGAGAGGCAGATATCATTGCAAGTAATTAGAAGTTCTTTCAAAAGCAACAATAAGCCATAGAAGTTTGTTTGGTTGATTTGGTTGGTTGGTTGATTTTTTTAATACCCCCCCACATGTTTTATCTTGAAAATGTTCCATCTTCAAATTTCTTCCTAAATTTTTAAGCAGGAGGCCATGTCTAATGCATTATTGCCATTAAAGCATCATTAAAAATTTTTATGCTTTTTGGTCAATTTATATTTTTGGAGGCATTCCACTAGTCTTGTCCGTAAGTTGACATTCCTCTGCTAATGAAGCTAAAGAGATTTCATCATCTTATAGAGAAATTTACGGAGTATAAATTATTCCTTAATTTAATAAACACTACATTGTTCCTTTTGAATCACATACTACATTTCTAGTCTAGTGAAGAAACAAACACACAAACTGGTTGTTCTAGGTATGGAAGATGCCACAATAGAGGTATATGTAAAATGTTTTTTGAATATAGAATATAGAAAAGATATTGGGAATGAGAAGTCCTCACCCCAAATTATCAGTCTCGCAGGGTAGGTATCACTATTTGAACACGGATGTCTATGATATAAAAAAAATCTTGAGAAAGGATTTATGGTTTCAGTTGTATTGTGTAATAAACAAGTGGTATCTGACTTAGTAAACATGAGAAAGTTAAATTTCTTCTCTAGGTATAGTGCGAAAAAGTATTATGTTGCTCTTTGTCATTGTCCTTTTCTCCGTCTGTTTTCTCGCATCCTTATTATCCATCTTTGTAGTGTGTTTGAGAAAGGAAGAAGATAAAGAGCTAAATGTTTTGAAAGAAGGCTTCATATAAACTTTTGCCAGTTTGTTTTTTGAAATAGAAGTGGTGTCATTATAAAGAAGGTAATTGATTTTTTTCTGAGTTGGAGCTAGCGTCTTCGGATAGTCCTCAACTGGGAGCCAGATCTTTGCCCTACTCACAATACCAGGTGTAGATATGTGCTGCCTCCTACCATAATATTATGCAGGTGTGCTCTTACAAATAAGACATATCAGAGTGATATGAGATTAGTACCAGTACAACTGGAATGGGGGTCATGACCATAGAGAAAACAATGTGATTTGTAAGTTTGTTAATCAAGAATGCAGGGGACAGGCTCTTAGATTGAATGAGATATAGGCAAATGTCCAAAGAAAAAGTGCAGACTTACAATAAATGTCAAGTACACTCATGCCAGGATATGACACAAGGAGAAATGAAAGCAACACAGCATAATTTAGTATACAATTGAAGGAATTGAAAGAGAAGTGTTTATTTCCTTCTTAGCAGTTAATGTAAGTATTGAATCCAAAAAGGTAGTATGGTGTTGCATAAAAATTTAATACATAGAGTGAGTATAAAAGAAGAGATAAAAGAAAAATTGCAGCAGCAGAATTTAAAGTGAGGATAGCAAGTCTTAATCTAATAACAATTGACCTCTAAAGTAATTGTACAGAGTATTTCCCTCTGAACCATTATCCTACAATTTTTTTAACATAGGAAAAATTGCATGAGACTGAAGAAGAGGACAATAGGCTTCTGGTAAAGATGGTAGATTGAACATACACATTTACTTCTCTTAACTGCTGAAACCCCACTAATGTGGTAGATAAAAAGGATTTTTAAGCAGGCATAAGCAAAGTAATGGGAGAGGGATGAATAGCAACAAAATTGTTAGAGAACAATTGATGAGTAGTAACTAATTTAGCTGAGAGAACTGAATAACTGAATTCTAAGCTAACAATGAGGAAAACTGAGAAAACCCCCAGTTTATACTTCTGAAACCTCCAAAGCCTCAAAAATTAGCATTTACAGATATTGTTGGAATGGGGCAGAATGGGATGAGATAACTTCTTGGTAGGTGCAGGTGGAGCTCAAAATTCAAAGACCTTAGAAAGTCTGTGTATGCAGTTAGATTCCTCCCCTCCCACTTCACACAGTTGGGTGGCAGTGCTCTTTCACTCAGCGGAACACTGGAGATTTTTCGTGTGTAGTGAAAAAAAACAGACGATCTCTCGACTTAGGGAAATCATACACACTTGGGGACAGGGATATCATATGAAGAAATATACTGAATGTTGTGATCCCCCAGCTGTCTTTGCTCACTTGATGTAAAGATAAAGACATTGAGGGGTTTCCTTAGTGAAGTGACTTATTAGATCCCCCATAATAAAATCCAGTCAGGGGGCCAGCTGTAGCCCAGTGGATAGGGCGCCGGTACACCACATGGGAGGCCCTGGGTTCCGTTCCCGGGGACCTCTCCGAGCGGGCAGACTGCCTGAGAAGGCAAGCCGTCGTGGGCGGGGCGGAGCCGCTGTGGTCAGGGCAAAAAGCCACCACGGGCAGGGCAAAGCCGCCACGGGCAGGGCGAGCCGCTGGCGAACAGAGCAAAGACGCACGCGGACGGAGCAAAGACACCCGGGAACGGAAGCAGAACCGCCCACAAGCGGGGCAAGCCACCTGCGCAGTGAGCTGACTCAGCACGTTGCCACAGCGGGGGCAGACAAAGCAGACATAGAAGAACGCAAAAAATGAACACACAGCAAGAGCAAGCAGAAGGGGGTGGGGAGAGATATGTAACAAAAAACAAACAAACAAAAATCCAGTGAGCAAGCCCTGCTCAAGTTCACAAAGCTTCCAATTAGGTTTTGATGCTCTACTCTTTAATATTAGATGCAAAGATATTAGAGGAAAGCCTGTATTAGGAGTGACAGAGTTCCAAATAAGCAAAAAACAGCAATTTTGGAAACAGCAACTCTATAGGGAGAAAACTTTCTTAAAATTATAATTAATATCTTTAAAGAGGTAAGAGCAGATAATGTATTCATGTCACAAGAAGAGGTCACTATAAGAAAATGAACATTCAAAAAACAAAAACACCTTTTGTCAATTAAATATGAAATGAAACCTCAATTAGAAGAATTAGAAGATAAGATGAAGGACATCTCATATAAAAGGGGGAGAGAAAGAGATAGAAAATAGGAGAGAAATGATTATAGAACTAAGTCAGAAGGTAAGATATCTGAATAATAGGAATTCCAGAGAGAATAGAAAAATTGAAAGAGGGGGATCTTTAATAAGTAATTCAAGGCAATTTTCCTTACTCAAAGAACCTTCTGCATTTTCTCTGTGTTCTTTCCCTAGAATACTTTTTCCTTTCCCATTGGCTACATGATCAAGTCCTTTTCATTCTTTTTTGTTGTTGTTACATATCCCCCCCTCCTTTCTGCTTGTTCTTGCTGTGTTGATTTTTGCATTCTTCTGTGTCTGCTTTGTCTCCCCCCGTTACGGTGATGCACCAAGTCAGCTCACTGCGCAGGCAGCTTGCCCCACTCACGGGTGGCTCTGCTCTGCTCTGCTCGTGGGTGGCTCAGCTCTGTTCGCGGGTGACTTGCCCTGCCCGTGGCGGCTCTGCCCTGCCCCCGGCGGCTTGCCCTCTCAAGGCGGTCTGCCCCAGGAACCGAACCAGCGCCCTATCCACTGGGCTACAGCCGGCCCCAAGTCCTCTTCATTCTTAAAACTTAATTGACTATTCCAGTAAGCCTTCTCTCACCTTCCCCAGTAGGGAAAATCAATTTAGTAGTTCTTTCATTGTGCTATGCCCTGTGATGGAGAACTTTGCATATTCTTTCCTGTTTCATTTAGTAGCTGTTTGTAATTTATTTGCTTAAACATCATTGTTTAAGATTTTTAAAAAATCTCTTTTACCGTTTACTCAGTAGTATGTAATCTTATGAATCTCTTTATGAAGTATAATCTTTATTCAACTATTATATAATATATAAAAAGATAATTTTCAGTAAAATTTTGATATTTTTTATCAGTACATTATTAAATAGTTAATATCTTCATTTTAATTTATTTTCTAATGTTTTTAATATATAAAGGCGGTTTGATATTTTTTCCTGTTTAGCAAAGGACACAATTTTCTTCCATTTTGAATTACTTTAAATACTTTATCAAAATTTTAAATTATCATTTTTGTTTTTTATTAAGCATAGATTAAATGTTGCTATATCATAATGTTTAAAATTGTTATAAACTAATTTGCTGATGTCTGAAATTTTTGCAATGTCAGCTTAAAAAAATCAACTGATTTGTTTTCATAATTTTTGTCCTAATTGAGATATGAGATAATTACATCCAGTTTAAGTTTTCTAATAAAAATATCAGCATATTTTCTCTTCCGAATTGGTTTTTGATATCTTGATGTGCTATATAAGAATTTTGATGAAATAAATCTAATTCGGAGATTTGATGAAAATCTTGGGGTGACTTTTCATTTTATCATTTTATGCCCTCATTGACTTTATATTTGTGTTGTGATAACATATGCTCATAATAAAATTTCCCATTTAAAAACATTTTTCCCGTTTTAACCATGTTCAAGTATAAATTCAGTGGTATTAATTACAATCAAAATGCATCATCACCACCTGTTACCACATTTTTCCGTCTCCCCAAACAGAAACTCTACTCAGTAAGCATTAACTCCCCATTCTCCATTCCCACAACTGCCCCTGGTAAACTGTAACCTACCATCTGTCTCTTTGAATTTACATGTTTGTTATTCCAAATAAGTGAACTCATACATTACCTGTCCTTTTGTTTCAGACTTATTTCACACAACATCTGGAACATTTCTTAATGTGATTTTCACTTTGAGAGGTGGAAAAAGGACTAGTCAAATGTTAATAATGGAAGGAAAATACTTATATTCTAATGAGGGCTGGGTGTATTATTATCTGAAGTTGTTTTGCATTTTCATAGATAACACACTAAACATTTCTGATCTATTTTATTTAAGTTCAGTACTGTGATCATTTTGTATATTGTACATTGGACTTTTTAGGCAAAAGAGAAACAGTTTATTATTATTATTATTATTATTTTTAATTTCACATCCCCCCCCCCTTCTGCTTGTTCTTGCTGTGTGTCCATTCTTCTGTGTTTCTCTATGTTCGCTTCTTGTCTCCCCCCGTCCCTGCGGCGACGCACCGAGTCGGCCCTCCGCGGCGCCGGCTCGCTCCGTTCATGGGTGGCTCCATTCCGTTTTCACGGGCGGCTCTGCTCCATGTTTTGCGGGTAGCAGTCCTCCATGTTTTTGCGGGCTGCCGGCTTCCGCTTCGCAGGCAGCAGCTCCGCTTTTCACGGGTGACTTTGCCATGCCCGTGGGGGCTCCGCCCTGCTCGTGGCGGCTTTTTGCCTTGCCCGCGGCGGCTTTTGCCCCGCCCATGGCGGGTTGCCTTTCTCAAGGCCATCTGCCTGCTCGGAGAGGTCCCCAGGAACCGAACCCGGGGCCTCCCATGTGGTACCCCAGCGTGCTCTTTATCCACTGAGCTATCTAGCCGGGCCCCAGTTTATTATTAATTATCCTACTTTACAAATAAAATGTAGCTGTATTTTGATAAAAAAGCATTATCTTCGGTATTAAATCCCATAAGCCCAGACATATTTTCCCCAAAGAATAAGAATTTACCACCCTAAATCATGTGCAGCACATACCAACTTAATTTTATCTTTAGTTGATTCTAATGTTAATATTAAGTACTGAGGAAATAAGAATAAGCTCTAGTACATTGTTTTAATTATTTAGGAATAAGCATACTTATTTTAATGGAAGAAATAGGCAACTTTGCATCTTAAATTACTTTCCCCCTTTTGTATGCTTGTTGAATTAAAATAATTTCATGTAAAAATTTAAATTGCTACTTACTTTTTAAATTATTTTTCAAGCATGATTTATTTCAGAATATGATTGAAATGGTTGTTCAGAGAAAAACATTCTTTTTATTTCTTTGGCATGTCCCTCCAGAAACATACATTTTGAATCAAGGCAGGAAGAAATAGGAAGTTTTTACTCATAATCATAAGTAATCATTGTACAAAAATAATAATATGAAATATAAACACAATTTTAATTTGATTATGCCATCTCTTGATAAAGGATACACTCTAAGTATATTTTTTCTCTTACCTAAAGGCCATATCCATTACTTCTTTTGAATTACAGTTCAGGATTCACCTCTCCTTGGAAATGATTTTAATTAATGATTTCCTTGATATGTGGATTGGTCTCCATCAACAGACAACTGTTTATTGTTTCATATGCATTCATTTTTATCTCACCAGTAAGTTTATGAGATCCTTGAGCATAGTAGCTGTGTTCTTTTTTGGGTTTTCCCTAGTTCCTAGTAATGGGTATTTAATGAATCACCAACTAATGGCTAATGGAGGACCAGAAGTACAGTGTTTATTCTGAAATTACAGATTCTGTCTTTTGTTTTGTGACATTTGTGTTTTTGATTGTACATGTTAAGTAAAAATAATCTTTCTTAATTATTTTTGGATAAAGTACTTTGTATTTATCAACCTTTCCTATGTACAAAAAATGTTAATTCTTAAATCAGCTAGTATTAAGACTGTTTCCAAAGGTTGCTTGCCTCTACATCTTCGACTTTGTGGGGAAATTAAGATGATGTGTTATGGATAAAACTGAAAAATTCTTAAAAATCATCTTAACTCTAGTGCTCTTAATTTGGAAAACTAAACCTCAGAGCGAATTGCTGTTACAGAGCTAATTTATGGCAGATACTCCAGTATCAATGTCTAATTCCTATTCCATTCTTTTTTTTTTTTCCTGAAAATTAGATTACTTTTTTAAAAAAATGTGCCCTCTCATTTTTTCATATTGTTTTGGAAGAGGATTGTCTTTCAGGCCTATTTCTGTTAATAGTATCCCCTTTTTCTACATCAAGATGTGAAACCATGGCACTAGTTTGTATTACTCTCTTTCCTCTGGCTCTAGATAATCAAAAATTAAAAGTGCCTGTGATCCATCTCAATGTCTCTTGCATCCTTTGTTTTCTTTTCTTTGTAACCACCACCTTATTCAGGTCATACTTAGATGCCTGTATTAGTTTACTTATTACTTTCTCAGTGTTCAGTATCATGTCTCCTCTTCTAACTCATTGTGGATAATATTGCCATATTAACATACCTGAAATCATGATTTATTTTTCACCTTTATTTATGCTATTTCCCCTTTTCTGGAATGTTCTTTCCGTACCTCTCTCTATGTATTCAAATGCTGCACATTCTCCAAAATGCAACTCAAATCTCATTTCTTCCTCAACGGTGGCCACATCTACTTAAACAGATTGCCACTTGCAAAATGTGGGGTCAGTTAGTATCTATAGGCATTTGACTACAAATTGCTAGACTGCTAGAGGAGGAAGACTTTAGAGATCATTTATTCTAGTCACTTTACTTTACAGTTGAGCAAATGAATTATCTAGAGTTAAATGACTTACATAAGTCACTTGGAAGGTTCAGGGCAGAGATGTAATTACACTTAAGTACCCTAACCTCTAATCTAGACTTCTTGTATAACACATTTTCTTTAACTGTAAACTGTGTTGTCTTTTTAGATGCATTTTCTTGAGTACATATATTTCATCAACTTGAGGTCAAGAATGTTGTTTTAAACTTTGTTGTAATCCCCTTAATGTTTTGTATATAATAGCCCTTAATTCTTCATTATTTATTTTGTGTACAATAACTGCTTTCAGATAAAAGTAATATTGAAAATAATGTCATTATTTCCATTTGTACAGATATTGCTGAACAAAAGTTATTCTGCTTTTATTTAAAAATGATGGAAGAAGAGTTTTCGTAGTTCTTAGTTGGAAGTTAGCATCTATTTTTAAGGCTTTGCAAAACAAAATAGTAGGAAAAAATATATATAAATGAAAATTTATCTGATTCTATTTTATTGCTAGTTAAACGGATTTCACTTGTGTATGATGTCAAGAATACTGATAGATAACAAAAGTAGAAATTTTGTCAACCTGCCTTTTTTATTTCAATGTTTTCAATGTCTAAGGAAACAAAATGTTATACAAATAATTATAGCACATTGTATTAATTAGAAATATAATAGTTTATTATCTTAGTAATTTAGCCACTATTGAAAACTATAGCATATTGTCTTTTCAGGTTTTAAAGTTTTATGAATATATCTGATTTAAGGCATGTAAGTAAAGCAACAAGAATTATGGGAAATATATGTAAATTAAAATTCTTTTGCAATTCAGCATGAATAAAAATGATGGTACATTAGAGGGAAGCTTAAATATCTATCAGGTGAATAAAGCATGGGTTTCATACTCATAGTTGGGGATATATGTATCATCTGCTTTAGATGGATTAGAGAGGTGATGTCAAGGTGAAAGCAGGCTTGCAGAATGGTTGAAAATCATTGATATTCTGACTTGGAGGCTGTAAATGGTTCAGTGGCAGATGGAGTCTTTGTCAAGGAAGAAAAATGGCAGTTCTGGAGCATCATAGATGTTTTGCTAGCAGCTTAGCACCGAGGCTGTGACCTTCTAGTATTCAAGAGTTTTTCCTGTGCTCTAATAAATTGTCCTCAGCTTTTATTCACCTAAAGTAGATAAATAGTAGTCATTGTATCTCAGCACAAATTGAGGCGTTTCATTATAAAGAGATATAAATATGTTTTATTACCTACTTTTTAAAGAAGTAAGCTTTTAAGGGAATGTGCATTTCTTGGTATTAGGAATATTTCTCAGTTGGTTTGCAAATGTTTAAAACCCTACAAGTGTTTAATTAAAAATATTGTTTTAGAATATTAAAGCTAGAAAGTATTCTAAAAATCCCAGACCAACCCTCTCATTTTACAGAAGAATAGACCAAGGCTCAGAGACTGATTTAACCAAGGTCACTTTGCTAGGTACTGAAAAATGTTAGGTGATTTAGATTATGACTTGTTGTACATATAAAGTATCTTTATTTATGAAGATAGAAGAAACTACTCTATTTAAATAAAACTTAGAATACCACATAGTATCCCTACTTTTTCATGACAGCTACCTAATGAGATAACATAGTTGGAGACTTTTATTTACTATTCAACGGCAGATATTTTTATTGGAAAAAATTCAGGTTTTTAGTTTAATCTGTTATCACCACATTGCTGTAATGAAAAATTTTGTTGAATGGAGAACTTAAACCTGGGTTATAAAGCTACATATGCATAAGCTATGTTCTTATTCTTTAATAAATATTTTATCTGAATCAATTCAAATAGATAGCTTGTGTTGACTTATTTGAATATAAGTTTTTAGAAAATTTGTATTTCATGTTAAACTTTTTAGGGTTTTGTAAGTTGTATACTGATGCAAAATTACTACATTTATCAGTGAGAATTTCTTGCAGTTTTTACAAGAATATATGTCTCTATGAGTATATATTATCATGTAGAATGTGTTTCATTAGAAGCTGACCTATATTGAAGAGTAGTAAGTCATGGTTAAAATTAAAAGTGGAAGCATTACACACCTAAAACCTACTAAAGCACTTGACAGTGCTAAAGTTACCAGAAGTAATCATATATAACAGAAGAAAATGGCCCTTTCCTTTTCAGGGTCAAAATTGCTGTATTAGACACTCTTCTACTTCTTCAGGTTGTAGTCTTTTGCAAGACAATATCCATTAAAGAGGTACAGATAAAGAGAAATTTAACAGAAATTACACCAAAATGTTATTTATGCACTTTCTATAAATAACAATTGTACAACAAAATGACTTTAAACTTTTTTGATTAACAGAAAGAATTTGAAAGATTAGACCTGAAAACTTTCAAAATCTTGAAGTAAGTTTTTCCTCAGGATAAAGCTGGTCAGATCTCTTAGAATGTGAGAAATATTAACTGCAACAACAAAAAATAGACTACTATTCCTATCCATCAATACGTTGTATGTAGTTATTTCACCTATTATCTACTGTAATATGAAATAAACTCAGATAGATGTTAAGTGATAACCATTAAATTATTCAGCAACCAAGTATTGAGTGCCTACTACACACAGGTGCTGAGGATAATAAGACAGTGAACAAAACACACTGTGACTGCACTCATGGGGCGTACATTCTGAGGGCAAAAGAGACAATAAATAAACAAGTTAATATTTAATATGTTAGATGGAAACCAACACAATGAACAAAGATAAAGCAAATTAAGGATCGTGAGTGCTAGGAGTGTGGAGTTGATATTTGCTATAGGATGGTTGATGAAAGCTTATCTACTGAGATGACAATTTAACAGAGAACTTAAGGAACAAAGGGAGCAAATAATGCAGGTATCTAGGGAGAGACTTTTCCAGACAAAGAGAGCAGTGAGCAGTAAATGCAAAGACACTGAGGGAGATTGTGCTTGGCGTGGATATTAGGCAGTGTTCTTCAAGGAAACTGAACCAATAGGAGATAGGTAGATAGATAGATAGATAGATATAAATATTATGAGATTTATATAGGAATTGGCTCATACAGCTGTGGGGATGGGCAAGTCCAAATTCCATAGGGCAGGCCACAAGCTGGAAACTCCAGTGGAGATTTATGATGAATTCCCCAGGAAAAGCTGTCTGGCTCAAGTAGGGATGGAGATTCTTCCTTCTGACTGCTGAAATCATCAGTTCTCCCTTTAAGGCCTTCAGCTGATTGAGTGAGACTTCTCTTATTATTGAAGGCAGTCTCTTTAGTTGATTGTAGATGTAATCAGCCATAGATGCAATCAACTGGCTGATGATTTAAATTCACGAAATATCCTCATAGTAACAATCAGGCCAGTGCTTGCTTGACCAAACAACTGGACACCATAACCTAGTCAGGTTGACGTGTGAATTTAACCATCACAGCTTGGCCCAAGAACAGTGAACAGAACAGCATGACTATAAGTGGTGTGAGTGATAAATGAGAGATTTCACGCAAACTTACGTGTCTTTTTTTTTTTTTGAAGCAAAATCTTAGAAGAAAAAAAAAATTAAGCCAGGTATATTGAATCTACATGCAGTAAAATCCATCCTTTTTAGGTATACAGTTTGATGACTTCATTTTTTCCCCAGATTCCCAAGTATTCTCTACTTGGCAAATAACAAATCCCCTTCCTTCCCCGTCTCATCCCTTGGTAAGTATCCTCTAATCTACTTTTTGTCTCTATGAATTTGCTATTTCTAGATATTGCATATAAATGAAATCATACAGTATTTGCCCTTATATGGTTTGCTTATTTCATTCAACATAATGTTTTCAAGGCTCATCCATGTTGTAACATGTACTAGAACTTCGTCTCTTTTTTTTTGCTGAGTAGTATTTCATTGTGCATATGTATCACATTTTGTTGATCCATTCATATGTTGATGGACACTTGGATTGCTTCTATCTTTTGGTTATTGTTAATAATGAACATTGGTGTACAAGTATCTAAGTCCCTGGTTTTATTTCTTTGAGTATATACTAAGGAGTGGAGTTTCTGGGTCATATGGTAATTCTACATTTAACTTTTTGAGGAACCACCATACTCCTTCCCACAGTGGCTACAATATTTTACATTCTCACCAACTTTTTATTTTTTAAGAGAAGATTGAAAAAATTTTGTTCTCTAAGCTTAGCCAAGGCCCTTATGGTTAAACCGGCAGTCACCAAAGAAGTTTTTGTAAATCATTGGTTGTATGGAATGGGTATTGCCTGAGAAAACAGTTCCATGGTCAAATAAGTTTGGAAAACATAGGGGTTTACATTGAACAATATTAAACAAGTACTGTTTTGCTTAATAACAGAGTTTTTTAGTATCTTTAACATGCCTAATGTGTTGTGCTCTCCAACTTATGTGACCCTTTCTGCAAAAGGCATCTTTCTTATGAGTCAAATGTTTTTGATGCTCTGGTAAATGCTGTATTGGACAATCCTATAGGTTAACTGGAGATTAATAAAAGGATTTTCCACAATTGCCATATTATAACTTCTCTACTTTCCTTAAGTAAATACCTCTCCCTGTCCTCTTTTTCAGTAGAGACTGTACTTTTTTTCTTAAATTTTTTCAAAACCTTTCTTTCTTCTCTATTCATAATGCCTAAAGTAGGTTTGCGTCATGCCTTAACTGGACTGTCACAGTAAACCTCTTAACTGATCTCTGCCTCTAGCCTTGCTCTGTCCAAATTCATCATCCTCTCAGTGATGATTTAATTGACATCACAAATCTAACCATGTCCTTTACCTATTTAAATTCCTTTACTAGCTTCCTTTCATTGCAGAATAAAGTTTAATCTCATTTGTATGGCATATGAAATCTTCTATCTGTCCCCTATATCTATAATTTTGCCTCAATTTCCCACACTTAGTGCTCTCTAAATTTAACCATTTATGCTTCCTCAAAGTAGGTGATGGGTTAACAGTCCTCTTGCCTTTAGTCAGTGGTGTTACCTTTACCTAACATGGCCTTCCTCCTGGCATTAGCCTAATTCTCCATTCTTAAACGTTTAGAGCAAATGCAATCTCCTCCAAGAACATTCTCTAACCCTTTCTGGCTAATTTAAGTGCCTCACCCTTGAGTTTGCCTGTCATTCAGTGTATAATTCTGTCAAAACAAAAGAATGAACTAAAAATAGGTATTTGTTTTCTCCACTTATAGCCTATACCTTGTTCCTGCCTTAAATGTCTGACACTTTAAGTGGATACTCAATAGATGCTGAAATTAACTCTACAAATGTAATCTTCTGTTAAAAAGATCCATCAATTTCCTTTTTTCCATTTTGAAACATGTTTAGATCATAGATTCAAATGTAAACCATATAAAACTACAAAACTTTTAGAAGAAACATGGGAGAAAATCTGCAGGATCTTGAGGGGGGGTTCTTATACATGATACCAAAAGCACAATCCATAAAAGAAGAAATCAGTAAATTGGATTTCATCAAAATTTAAAACATTTGCTTTGCGAAAGATCCTATTAAGACGATGAAAAGACAAGCTACATATTGGGGGAAAATATTTGCAAGCCACATATCTGACAAAGGACTCATATCTAGGATATATAAAACTCTCAAAACTCAACAGTAAAAATACAAACAGTCCAATTAGAAAATGGGCAAAAGGCATGAAGAAATATTTTACCAAAGATGATATACATATATCAAATGAGCTTATGGAAAGATGTTAAACAACACTAGCCATTAAAAAAAAAGGCAAAACTGAGATCACTACATAGTTTTCAGAAGAGGTAAAAATTTTTAAAAAGTAACAATACCCAATACTGGTAAGGATATAGAGAAATGAATCTCTCTACATTGCTGGTGGGAATATAAAATGGTATAGCCTCTCTGGAAAATAGTCTGGCAAACTCTTAAAAAAATGAATATACACTTACCATATTACCCAAAACTTAAACTCTTGGGCATTTATCCCAGAAAAATGAAAATCTATGTCTATATAAAAGCCTATTCATGATTGTTCATAGCAGCCTTATTTGTAATATCCCCAGATTTAATGTCTTAACATTAGATGAATGGTTAAATACAATATGGTGCACCCATACCATGTAATAAAAAAGATTTGAACTATTCATGTACACCACAACTTGGATAGATCTCAAGGGCATTATACTGAGTGAAAAAA
This sequence comes from Chaetophractus vellerosus, assembly GCA_004027955.1. Classification (NCBI taxonomy): domain Eukaryota; kingdom Metazoa; phylum Chordata; class Mammalia; order Cingulata; family Chlamyphoridae; genus Chaetophractus; species Chaetophractus vellerosus. The sequence goes on from PVKH010002560.1 coordinate 22,254, forward strand.
GCCAGTCTCCAAAGGTCACATGCTGTATGATTCCATATATATAACATTCTCAAAATGACAGAATTATAGAAATGATAACAAATTAGAGATTTCCATAGGTTAGAGATGGTGGGGGAAAGGGATTGGGTGTGACTATAAAGGAGTAGAATCAGAGAGATCTTGGGTGATGGAATAGTTATGTATCTTTATTGCAGCATTGATTAAATCTATGTACATGATAAAATGATAGAGAATTATGCATACTCATTATATCAATATCAATTTCCAGGGTTTGATATTGCATTGGTATTATGTAAGGTAGAACTATTGGGTACAAGGGACCTCTCTAAACTATTCTTTCACTGTGAATCTATGCTTATTTCAAAATAAAAAGTAAAAAACAGACCGAGCAACCAAAAAATCAACCATTAGTTATTTCTTCTACCTCCCTACCCATCTTTGAGAAAAAAGTGTTTCACCACCTCATTAAACCTAACACTTTATTCATTCTTTTTAAATTTTTATCCTCCTCTGCCTCCACTGCTTGCTTTGGTGATCTTTCATAAGACATTTCCATTTTTGCCCTCTTGACTGGTTTACTTCATTGTTAACCAAAGGATTGCCCTATCCTGAAAAAAATGATAAATAGAAGTACATAAAAAAACCTTCACTTCCCTCAAGTAGTTTTGTTTACATATTAGGGATTTATATATATATATCCATGCTAATATATATAACTATTCATTCTGTTTTAGCTGCTGTATACTCTCATTGTATAAATGTACCACAATCTTATTATTCATTATTCTATTCATGAATATTTAGAATGTTTCCAATATTTCACTATTATAAATCATGCTCTAGTTTGTGGCTATATATGAGAACTTTTCTGGGTTACATATCTAGAAGTGGATTTGCTGTGTTATAAACCTACATGCTCCTCGAACTTTCCTATATATTGTCTAATTTCTTTCTAGAATGGTTATACTAATTTATACCATCAGTGAAAAAGAGATCTCCTGCTCTACATTTTTGCAAACCTTTGAGATTTACTTAGTTTTTAGCCTTCCCAATCCCTTTATATATAATCCGCTATGAAATCCAGAAGATTTTGCTTTTACAATGTAATTTTTTTGTTCGTTTTGCTGTTTTAAGCAGCTAAAAGGTCAAAGGTCTTTGATTCATCCTAGCTTCCATAGCTTTCACATCCATCTCCTCATTTCTGATTCTATTACAAACTTACTTCATTTCCTGACCTCTTGCTTAAACTGTTGTAAAGACTGAATACTTCAATATCCTTATTGGAAATCTCTTCCTGCTCCATTCCATCCTACTTAGAACTGCTAGATTAATATTCCTAAAATAAGGAGTTTGCCATGTTTACAAGGTTAAATTTGTACACCTTAATGTGGCATTCAAAGTCATCTCAACAAGGTCTTAAGCTACCTTTTCAGCTATATCTCCTACTATTTTCTAAGCATGTTCTATATACCAGCAAGACTAGATTAATGTATTGATTGATCAATTCACTCAGACAACACATATCTAATTATAATAAGGGGGCTGGCTGTAGCTCAATTGGTAGGGCGCCAGTTTACCACATGGGAGGCCCCGGATTCCTGGGGCCTCCTTGAGCGGGCAGACCGCCTTGAAAAGGCAAGCCACCATGGCAGGGCAAAGCTGCCACGGGCAGGGCAAGCCCTCGCGAGCAGGGCAGGCCGCCCACAAGCAGGCAAGGCCGCCTCACGGTGAGCTGGCTCGGCAGGTCGCCGCAGCGGGGGGGAGACAAGCAGACACAGAAGAACGCAAAAATGAACACAGCAAGAACAAGCAGAAAGGAGGGGGGATATATAATTTTAAAAATTAAAAAAAATAATTATAATAAGCAAAATCATAGATTTAGAATCTAGGATATAGGTTACCAGGGGATGGATTGGGAGTAGAGAATGGGGAGTTGATGCTTACTTTGTACAGAATTTCTGTATAGGTTGATTGTAAAGGCTTGGCAATGGATGGTGATCATGGTAGCGCATTATTGTGAGTGTAATTAACAGCACTGAATTATATATGCAAATGTGGTTAAAAGGGGAAACTTTAGTTTGTATATGTTACAAAAATAAAAATTTAAAAATGAAACATGGTTGTATAACACAGCGAACCCTATTGTAGACGATGGACTTTAATTAATAGTACAATTATAAGAATGTTCTTTCATGAATTATAACAAATGTATGACACTAATGCAAGGTGTTAATAATAGAGTGGTATACTAGGAAAAATACACCTAATGCAAATTATGGATGATAGTTAATTTTTATATATGGTGTGAGATAAGGGTCCTATTTCATTCTTTTGCAAATGGATATCCAATTCTCCTAGCACCATTTGTTGAAGAGACTGTTCTTTCCAAATTGAGTGGATTTGGCAGCCTTGTCAAAAATCATTTGGCTGTAGATGTGAGGATCTATTTCTGAACTCCCAATTTGATTACCCTTGGGCCAGTTTTATGCTGTTTTGACCACCATAGCTTTGCAATATGCTTTAAAGTCAGGAAGTGTGAGTCTTCCAGATTTGTTCTTCATTTTCAAGATATTTTTAGTTATTCAGGTCCCCTTACCCTCCCCAAAATTTTTGATAATTGGTTTTTCCATTTCTGCAAAGTGAGCTGTGGCAATTTTGTTTGGGATTGTGATTAATAGGCATGTCATTCTGGGTAGAATTGACATCTTCATGATATCTAGTCTTTCAGTCTATGAACATGGAATGTCCTTCCATTTATTTTTGGTCTTCTTTTATTTCTTTTTCTTGCCTAATTGCCCTGGCTAGTCTTCGAGCACAATGTTGAATAACAGTGATAAAATTGGGCATGCTTATCTTGTTCCAAATCTTAGAGGGAAAGCTTTCAGTCTTTTACCGCTGAGTATTATGTTAGCTGTCGGATTTTCATATATGCCTTTTATCATGTTCAGGAAGTTTCCTTCTATTCCTATTTTTCTTAGTGTTTTATTTAGAAAAGATGTTGGATTTTATCAAATGATTTTACTGTGTTAGTTGAGATGATTATGTGTTTTTTCTCTTTGTTTTGTTAAAGCGGTTTATTACATTAATTGATTTTCTTGTGTTGAACCGCCCTTGCATACTTGGGATAAACCCACTTGATTACGGTGTGTAATTCTTTTAATGTGATGTTGGATTCAATTTGCAAGTATTTTGTTGAGGATTTTTGCATCTATATTCATAAGAGAAATTGGTCTGTAATTTTTATTCTTGTAGTAGCTTTCTCTGGCTTTGGTATTAAGGTGATGCTGACCTCACAGAATGAGTTTGGTAGCGTTCCCTCTTTTCAATTTTTTGAAAGAGCTAGAGCAGGATTGGTATTAAATCTTCTTGGAATGATTGGCAGAATTCCTCTGTGAAGCCATCTAGGCTTATCTTTCTTGGGAGGTTATTGATGACTGATTCAATCTCTTTACTTGTAATTGATCAGTTGAGGTCTTCTATTTCTTCTAGAGTCAGTGTAGGTTGTTTGTAGTATCCTTTGTGATCCATTTTATTTATTTGGGGTCAGTAGTAATGTGCCCCTCTCATTTCTGATTTTGTGTCTTCCCTCACTTTTTCTTTGTCAGTTTAGCTATGGCTTTGTCAATTTTATTGATCTTTTCAAAGAACCAACTTTTGGTTTTGTTGATGCCCTCTATTATTTTTATTCACAATTTCATTTATTTCTGCTCTAATCTTGGTTATTTCTTTCCTTCTCTTTGTTTTGGGATTAGTTTTCTGTTCTAGTTCCCCCAGGTATGCTATTAGGTCTTTGATTTTAGCTTTTCCTTCCTTTTAAATTTAAGCATTTAGAGCTATAAATTTCCCTCTCAGCACTGCCTTTGCTGCATCCCACAAGTTTTGATAGGTGTTTTTTTTTCCCATTTTCATCCTTCTCAAGATATTTCATTAATTTCTGTTGTAATTTCTTCTTTGACCCACTGATTGTTTAATAGTGTGTTATTTAATTAACATATATTTGGGGATTTTCCAGTTCTCTGCCTGTGATTGATTTCCAACTTCATTCCCTTATGGTCAGAGAAGAAGGTGTGTATAATTTCAATCTTTTTAAAAATTTTGAGACTTGTTTTGTGACCCAGCATGTGTTCTACCCTGGAGAATGATCCAAGTGTGCTTGAGAATAATGTACATCCTTCTGTTTTGGGATGCAATGTTCTGTGTTTGTCTGTTAGGTCTAGTTCATTTATCATGTTATTCAAGTTTTCTTTCCTTATTGATCTGTCTAGATGTTATATCTGTTGATGAGAGTGGTATATCGAGGTCTTCAACTATTATTGTAGAGTTGTCTATTTCTCTCTTAGGTTTTACCAGTTTTGCCTCATGTATTGTGGGGTACCATGGTTAGGTACACAAATATTTATGATTGTTATTTCTTCTTGGTGGGTTTCCCCCTTTATATTACTATAATATAATATAACATAACATAATATAATATAATTAATATAATATAATAAAATAATTATGTTCTTCATTGTCTCTTGTAACAGTTTTGTTTTTAAGTCTATTTTGTCAGATATTAGTATAGTTACCCTAGCTCTCTTGTGGTTACTACATACATGGAATACCTTTTTCCATCCTTTCAATTTCAATCTATT